>PVLA01001202.1:0-122866 GCA_004027455.1 Hydrochoerus hydrochaeris | reverse complement strand
AAAATTAAAAATAAGCATAAATTTTGTAATCGTTGGAATAACCAATTAAAAATACATATTAATTTCCAAACATATGGATAGTTTTCTATGTTTGTTGAAATCTCATTTAATTTTTCATTTATTACAGCATGGTTTACATGGATTCTTAAAGTATGGCTTCTATGATTATGTAGGTTTAAAACCAATAGGTACACAATAATACTTGTTTATTGGTTTCTATGTTCTTTCAGTTGAACAAGAACAAATTTACCATTTTGTTCAAGACATTGATAGTTTTGACAGTTCTTATCTGGGGTTCTTAACTGAAGATATTTATCAACAGAGAAATGCAAAGTAGTGTGAGCTATCAATCCCCTATAAGGTTTCTAGTTTACTGTGAAAATGATTATCAAGTCTTGTTGGTCATGCTGACAATTGAATTTGCTTTCAGGAAACTACATTAGTATTTCAGATTAAGGCTCTCAGTTGGCATCATTTTATGGTTTGTATTTTTATTTCACATTGGAGTGGGGCTGTATCTATTTTTGTACACTCGGCCATATATTAATGATAAGCTTTACACATTTTGTAGAGAAAGTACTGTTCTGGGTGATTATTCTGCCAGATAGAAAAAGAGAGACCAAGATAGAGACAAAGAAAGAGACAGACTTGTAGCCTCAAATCTTTGCATTTTTGATTTTTTTCTCTTTCCAATGATCTTTCTCTCCAAACTTTCCCTTTTCCCAAAGACATAGGTATATATATATATATATATATATATATATATATATCACCTATCTGGAATGTAAGTTGTTCTTACCCATATTTCATGTATTCAGATTATTCTTGCCATCTACACTAGATTATTGTAGTTTCTCCTGGTTTCATGTACACCTAAATTAAATAAGAGTTATGAAAATGGGAGAATACTTTTGTTTGTTTTTGACATCATCCTATATTCAGTACAGCTCTTTTCTCCATAAATATTATTAAGAAAATATTGGAAAGAGTTTGACAAAGAAATGCAAGTTGTAACAAGAAGTAGTGGGGTGTCTATCAGCACCAAATTCAACCTCACCAAAATTAGACAAATATATCAAATTTGAAAATGTTTCTTTTGTATGTATAAGTAAATAAATTGCAGTAATGCCTGAAGAGATGAGATTATTTAAAATCTAATTTTGAGTAGCGTAAGAGCAACTTAAACTGCAAATGCAGATATAAAAGGACACATTACAGCTATTCTGTAAAATATTCAGATCTATATATTACTACAAATACTTTGTGAACATATCTACTGGAGAAATAGATACTTGATTTGTAGAGATTTAATAAATAACAGATATAAATAGCTGCTATAAATAATAACACTGATTATCCTGTGTAATCAAACCCTTCACCTGCTGTGATATACACTGCATTTATGCAGATCAGCTGTAGGCCTTTCATCCATGAAATTATAGAATGTATAATGTGATGGGCCATGATATATTCAGTATAATTGCTTATTTATAAAAGGAGCTATCAACAGCCCACTTTAAATAAATTCAGAAATCACTATAGGGCATTTAAAAAATGAATATTTTATATGACATTTTAAAAAGATTATGAACATTTCTTTGAATAGTAAAATTAATGGCTGTTTGGCTTTTTAAACTCATCCAGTGTGGAGTCAGGATAATAGCATATAAACTGTAATTACTATGTGTGTATTAATTAAAAATAAGTGTCTACCTTACTAGTAATGCAAATTTTAACCTAAAATAGGAGTAAAGAGAAAACAACTTAATAAGTGTTAAATTCCTCATGGGCCTTTTGAAACTAAAGTTTAATAATAACTATCTGTATGCTTATCTATCTATTTATCTATGTACCTATTTACACATCTATATTTTGCCACAGTAGAGTTTAAGTCTATTACTAATGACAAAGTATTAATTTTTTGAAATTTAAAAACAATGCTAAAAATCTAAAACATTTAACACATTGTCAAAAGTGATATATCTCTTCTGTTTTTGATCTTTAATATAAGTGAATTTTGTAGTACTTGCATTACAAAGTTGGAATTATTCATCAGAACTCCAATTTCCTGAAATCAAAGTGAGAGTACTTTAAGAACAAGCATTTTAGTCCAAAATTAGCCACAGGATATTAAAGTAGTGATTTATTCACAGTAGTCATTGCCATGGCAAAAAGAAAAGACATAGTTAAAATATGCAAAATGATAGATGATAGAAATAACTACTGATTAATAAAAGTAGACTAGACATGAATAGTTTCAGAGAGCCACAAAGTCAACAGTGCATTCTTATTCTCTGAGCAGTAATTATTTTTTCACCTTCATTTGTACATACTTGTTCCATGTTGACACTGCAAATCATTACAATAGTATTAGACTGCTTTCTTGTTTTTTAGCTTTCTATTGACTTTGCACATGCACTTATGTATAGTGGCTTGGTTTTTACCCATTACAGTAAACCAGTTGCTGAGAGAGTACACAAGACAAAGAAAATTATGTTTTGATGTCACTTTCAGGCAATAAAACAAACAGAACTAGAGAAACTTGAGTGTTTCCTCTACAAGTAGTACAAGTAATATTTTCCAGAGATTTCTCTAGATAACAGCAAGTGGATGAATCTTCAAGTTCTTCCTAAGCAGCCTTAGAGAACTTCTAGAATGGTGGAGAAATTGGTGAGTGAGTGATTAGGAACCCCTATTCTGAGTCCTTTCTGACCTTCTGCATTTAAATTCCCCAGAAAGACTTTGTTAATTTGGGGTTAGGTACAGCTATGCTTAGGAAAATAGGAAAAAAGAGAGAAGAGCTATTTCATTCTCCAAATTGAATACTCAATTTTTATTTCAATTTGACATCTCTTCTGTCATAATTTTATGAGTACAATAATAAAGAAGTTCTCTACTGAATTTGAGTATTAAAGAAAATAGGGAAGATTTATTTCACATTTCCAAGAATGTATAAAATCACAGTGGCTCTATTAATTACATTTCCTATGCATAATCCTTAAAACAATACTTTAGCATTTTGAGATATTAATTTATATAAATATTGTAGATTTAATACTATATTACATTTTCTTACTTAATCTGTTCTAAAATATTATAGAATCTTAGCATTCGAGTATAAAGATGCATTTATAGTGGAACACTGACACATTTATATTTGAAACATTCTAGAAAGGAAATATGTTTCTAAGTATATTATTATAGTCATAAATTATGTTTGAGTTTAGTTTCTGGAAAATTAATACTATGACTTTTTAATATTTGCTTGAATAATTACAGCTTAGCATTTGAATTTTTGTTGTTTTTACTTTCCCGATATTTGAATGAAATATTGTTGAAAATTGGGCAATTAATGATTGTTTTTAATCACCATTATTCTACTGGGGAATTATATATAATGTTTCATTTTTTATTCTAATTTTTTCCTATTAATAAAATGAAAAAATAATTTTAAAAAATCAAAAACATGGCTAGGGGTTTAGTTCAGTGACACATCACCTGCCTGGCAACTGGAAGGTCTTGAGTTGGATTCCTGTTACTAAAAATAAATAAATAAATAAATTTTTTCTGTGATAAATGTGGAACAATTTATAGGATTTTTATGCTAATATCAAGGACACTGAAAGGTTATATGACAGACTAAAGTGGAAAAAAGTATTTTTCTTGAAAGTTACATCACTCTGTATTCCCATATTTTATTTTCCATATTAATAGGAACTTTAGCTTGCTATTTTATTGTTACAGGAAAACATAAGTGACTTGTCAAAGAATATAAATATAAAGTGAAACTTTAACTTTCATTCTTATACACAGGAAATGAACATATTTGACAATGATTACATATTTTTCATATAAGAAATGTAGCATGATTTTCATTATCTGTTGAAATAAAACTGCTAAATTCTACAAGCTGCAGAGAAATAAATAAAAAGTAAGATGTTTTTCAAATGAAGGAATTTTCTTCACAGCACATATGAAAATATCTTAAGTGATTAACCTAGAAAAAATGAAAAGAACTTGATTATACCCAGAGGGAAGTAAAAGAAATTGATCAATTTCCTAGGTAAAACTGAGTGACAGCGAGTGTCCAACTGACAGCCCAATATCTAGACAGAAATAGTCATTTCTGAGTGATATGTAAAGGGAAATTTTGCAATCAACTATGATGGATTATCTTTAAAATAATTTCTTTCAATGTTATGATTATATAAATTAAAGAACATCTATAAGACATTTATAAGAACATGATAGGTATAGGAATAAAAAATGCTAACACAATTTAAATGAAAAAATAAAAGTAGAAATAATCATCAAGAAACAAATTTGATATTATGAATGAAGATGAGAATGGAGTACAGGTAGGAACATGATTCAAGAATAATTTAGTAATCTATAAATATCTGTTTATGTAAAAGATATTTATATGAACAATTTTATGAATCAGGAGTTGTGATCATCATAGATATATTACAGAGGTGTAGATAGGAGTTTAGAGAAGAAGATATCAATTATGGGTATGAATTAAAAATGAAATAAGTCTCAGATATTTGCAGAATGTCCATCACTGGACATATTTGAAACATATTCATGTCAAATAACGTTGTGACATTGACATGTAGACCTTCCTTCAAACCAAAAAAAATCAATAATATTATTCCGAATGACTGCTACCTCCAGAAATTTCAAATTGGTTGGAAAATGAATTAACTTTTAAAACAACATTAATTCAACATTTTTTATTCAAAGGAGGAAAAGTAAAGAAAATTTTATATTTTCAAACATTTAAAATATATGAGGAATTATTACTTATGACACAAGAAGCCAGTCAATATTTGTCTAGTTACTAAATAGGACTTAAACTTTCAAATAAGTTGTGAATGAATTTACTAAATAATTATAGATACCTGACTTTCAAGGCATTTGATTATTTTCAAAAGCTTTTGAAAAACAACACAAAACTGTTCATGTTCTTTCAGATTTTTACACAAGACTATTTGTTCAGGAAAGATTCTGATTAATTCATTTGTCAAATGTTAAGACATTTTCTTCTTGATGCCTATTAGCCAAACTATTTTCAAGGTTTTACTTCCGTATAAAAGATTATCAACAAAGTCTGAGAATTATAGGTGTCCAGACCAGAATACCTTGTTGCTTATTAAGTGTTAATTTATTATAAAATAAATTTGGACCTTATTTTTATGCTAAGAAGGATTCTAAATTTTAAAACTAAAATTAATTACAGTATTATAGAATAATAATGTGTAAGATATTATCTTTTTATTGAATATGTTCATTCTTCTTGGACTAAAGCTTCATTGGTTTGATGTTGAAGAGTTACATTTTTGTAATTTTGCAGTTCATTGGAGAAGAAGAATACAGATATGCTACATTAACTTATTTCTGTTCTCTTGTAAAAAGAAATTTTGAATTCTTTCATAAATTATTTTTAAAATTTTTGTATAAATTCCTGAGATTCATTCTTTTATTTCTAGTTGCCAAAGACTGGAAACGTCACACAAATATACTAGGTCAAAATACAAGAATCATGTAAATATATCTTATAAGAAAAATGTGTCTTTGGAGATATAATTAAGTCAAGGGTCTTGACAAGAGTGATTTTTCCTGGATTGTCCATGTCAGATCTAAATCTAATCATTCCATCTATATAATAAAGAGACTGAAGTACAGTCAAAAGTGATAGAGAAAATGTGGCCAGGATACAGTGAGGCAGAGATCTGAGAGATTATATCCAGGAGTCCTCAATACCAGCAGCCACCAGAAGTTAGAAGAGAAATCTTCCTCTTAATCTAGAGAGGGAGTAAGGCTCTAACAACACCTTGGGTTTGGTGCAGAGAGAATGACTTTAGATTGGTGTCTTGCAAAATAAGGAGAAAATAAATTTTATTTTTTTGTAATGAGCACCAAATTTGTTATAGGAAGCTAATATGCTCATTCTTGACACCCATAAATCTTTGGACAAACTGAAATTTCTCTACCATGTATATTTAAATGTGAATCCACAAGATACTATGGAACTTATCTTTTAATATACTGTCTCACATTTACCTTTTGATGAAGGTGAGGCTATTTTTGGTTATCACCATGACTAGACTGAGGAAGGCATAGAAAATTAGTAAAGCAGCCTTCTAGGTATGTCTGTGAAAGTGTTTCTAGAGAAGAGTGGAAATTGGATCTGAGCAAGGAAAACCTTTGTGAATGTGGGCAGCACCTTCCAGCATGCTGTAGGCCTGAATGGAATCAGAAAAAGGGAAAAACAGACATTAGTGTTTCTCTCTACTCTTTTTGAGTAGATACAAATTTTCTGCTGCTATCACTCATGCATATAAGACTCCAGGTTCATAGCGTCTAGTAGAGATTCGTGCCCACCCACTGCAGATAGCTAGATAAGGCCAGTAAACAGGGAAAAGTGAGCTGCTGCAGACTCCATCCCCAAGGTTTGGGGTGACATCACTGGTCCCACTTGTTATGAGGCTTTGAGTATCTTCCTGAGATGACCACTGTGGAAGTGTTCAGCCTCTGATCATGAGAGTCTCCGAAATTCAGTTTTGTATTGGTTCTGCTTCTCTGGAGAACCTTAATACAGCTAGTATTGTGACTACTTCAGTACTCCAGTTTGAATATTCACCTCCAAAAAACACATATTGAAATTTAATTGTGTTTGTAAAATTGTGTATTAATAAAATGTAATTTATGCAAGAGGGCTCCACCCTCACAGTGGCATTGATGCTGTCAGGAGGGGGTAAGTTTATGTCTTTTTCACCAGACAAGTGCAAACCTATCAATATAGGATTTTCCATGCTCCAAATTTTGAATCAATAAATTCTTATTCATTATACTTTACCAAGCCTGAAGTAATCTGTTATGGGACATAAACAGATTAAAACAGAGCTCTTGTTCTTAGATTTTGTGACAATCATTAAAGGTTTAAGAGATAAAAATTACATATATATATATATATATATATATATACACTAGTGAGGAAAAACAAACACCAATTTACTCAATTTATGTTAATGGAGATAAAAGCATATTCAATCCCCAAAGCAATTTCAAAATGAAAAATACTATACTTAAATATAGTTGTGTGAATGTATTCCTTCTGCATTTAAATCTCAGAGTATTCAAAACTTCCATATCATGTATTTAAAGTGTTCATTTTGCAAAATATAAATTTAGGTCACATGTATTTCTTTTATAGAGCTTATGCACATTGCTTTATACTGCATTTATTGAATTTATTTCTTTTACTAAAACCAAGCAACTTCCCACAGAAAAGAAAATCAAATAATTGTCTATATCTAGTCCTCATAATTTCTAATGACAAAGTAATTGGCATATCTAGAACTAAAAGCTTTATTCTTTTCAAAATACAAGCTAGTATGTGTTTGGTTATATGTAGACATCTTCCTTTTGAGGATTTTTTTTTTGTTTGAGTATACTGAAATATTTCAGTACCACTTACTAATAAAAATAATACTACATAAGGCATATACTAATGGATTTCTACTGATTTGATTTTTACTCTCTACCTACAAAGTGAGCAACCTGAAATGTTTTGGAATCTCCATTTGAAATATATAAAAAGAAGATACTGCTTTATCTATTTGTTATGTTACTGCAAAGACTAAGTAGTATGAATTCTACAAAAATACATATTTTAATACACTATCAGTGTAATTACATACATACATGATCATCTATATAGTTTATCTGATTATTATTATTATGTAAGACATGACATATGGAGTGAAAAATACACATCATGGTATCTGCTGCAATAGTGATAATATTTTGAGGAAATATACCATTTTCAAAAAACTTGTTCAGAATTACACTTACTGTTACACTAGTATTTTAAAACTTTACCTTTTAATTCTTATACAACTATAAATATTAATATAGTAACAAAATATCACTTAAATTCATTTAAAATCTCTCTACATAATAAATAAAATCATGCTGCATGAACTATTTTTCTCATTTCAATAGATAGTTTTTAGGTTTCTTTAAATTTCACACGGGTTCTTACATAGCAGATACCACTTGGTAAAAAGTCTTTTCAGTGTTAGGAATAATCTTCCCTTGACAATATGATAGTGTACTCTCTTATACTCTTCACTGTTTTTTAAAAGTTTTTATGTTTATGTTTGTGATACATAATAGGTACAAACATACCAGAAACTGGAACATAAATATATCTCAACTTGATCATTTTCACTCTTGACCCTCACATGCTTCCCCTTTCCCTACTTTGCATATCCTCTTTCCATCCAGAGAAAAAGAACAAAACAAGAGTGAAGATACTCACCTACAGGATTTAAAAAATATGTCTGCCAGCTGCTCCTAAGGACTAATACTTTAAATACATAAAAACTCAAAAACTTAGACTGCAAAAAAGTAAAAGACATAACAAATAAACAAAACAAAATGGGACAGTTTAAATGGGCAGATGATTATCAGAAGAAGAAGTACAAATGGCCAGTAAGAACATGAGAAAATGTTCACCACCTTTTTGGCATGAAGTCAATGCAAATCCGAATGAGATTCCTTCTTACTCCAGAGAGAAAGATCTTGAAAAACAGCAGGCGTGGGGCAAAGGAACATCTCTGTGCTGTTGCTGGGAAAGTAAACTAATAAAACCACTATGGAGATCACTATGGAAGTTCCTCAAAAAAACTAAAAATTGTAATTCCATTTTACTTATCCATGTTTCATCTGGGTAACTTCCTGAAAAAGTTAAGTTCACCATATTGCAATGATCTATGCATGCCTATATGTATAGTAACATAGGTTAGAACAACTAAATTATGCAAGTGGCTAACATGTCCATCGAGGGTTGAATGAATAACAGTCTATGGTATATATGCACAAGAGTATCAATCATCCATAAAGAAGGATAAATTTGACACATTTGAAAGCGAGTGGGTGGATCTTGAGATTATAGTGATCAGTGAAATAAATTAGATACAAAAAGTGTCTAATTAAATATTATACGGCTCCTCTAATGTGATAGACACAAAATATCAGTAATTTTAAAAGCAAAGTAAAAGAGGGAGAGAAGCAACATGGAGATAAACTCTTTCATTTTTCAGTACATTTGTAATGTCACCAATAAAGTCTTGTCTGAAACCTTATCTAAACTACTCTGTTGCTCAAAATAATATACCTTCCATTGCTTTTTGTCTTGCTGTCAATTAACATAGTTACAATTTCCATTCTGTATTGTCAGTATCTTCTTAGTAGAATGCAATTCCCACATAACATCAACAATAATTTTGGCACAAAAAATAATAGCTTTGAAAAAAGAGAAAAAATCATAGTTGAATAAATGAGAACAGTAGAAAGTTTCAGATTTAATGTTTAATTTTTTGTTAAAGATTAAATAATAATTCCACAATGACTAACTCAATGTAGAGTGATATAAAAGTAAGTAGGATAAAATTAAAAGGATAAAAGGGAAAGTGAGTTGATTCTTTCATGGGACGCTGTTTTTTTGTTTGTTTGTTTTTAATTTCTTACTGAAACTGGGCTTGAACTCGTGATGTGTCTGCCTTAGCTTCCCAAATGCTGGAATCGCAGACATATGACTCCATACCTGGTTATTTTGGACCACTTATACAAAATCTTTTCCTCTTTTCCTATGGCAGAGACAATAGATTTTTTTCCCCTAATTTGCAGTAATAAGTAAAGTACCATATTACAACAAAATTGATAATGTGTAGAAAAACAAAACTGTTGTTTTCAGCAAAATACACTGATAATTTTTGAGAAAATAAACTGAGCCAAACCTTGGTTTGCAAGTAACTTGGGTTGTGAGTGTTCTGCAAGACAAACAAACAGCTAGAGTAAATTTCAGCTTGATAAAGTAGTAAAGTAATCACACCACATATCACGTGATCACAGTTGCTTCTTCTCTGTCGCTCATGCTTTGATATATAAGTGCTTCAGTTACAAGAAGAACAAATGTTTCAAAACCACACTTTTGCTGCATGTTGAAATATTCATTGAATATCAAAAAAAATCTATTATTAGTGGAAATTGAAAAAACATAGTGAACATTATGGAAATGTGTGTTTACCTTATTACTCCATTTTCACATTGTGTTTCTTTGTGTGATAACCAATATATTTCTTCCAACCTAGCAACAGCCCTAGAAATTATAACGTGAATTTTTAGCTTACATAACTCTAATATTAATCCATGCTTTAGTTTCATTTAGGATATTCCAACTAATTTATGTGCATGTAAATAGAACTTATTTTTTGATCCTTGAAATTATGTCATGTTAGTGTCACATATCTGAGCTCCATCTATTTTGCTTCTGGTTTTTTTTTTAATTATTGTTATGTATTCATGTTTCATTTGCTCTCACTTAGAGCATTTAAATTTTTGTGTAAAGTGTTGGTTAAATTAGTAGTATGTTAAGAAACCAAATGAATGTGAAAATTTTCCTTCTGCTTAGCAAAGTTTTGGTGTTTCACCTGAAAGACCTTTGATGGATACCTCTTCCTTAGGATATTTGTATGGGTATAGAATTCTACAAGGTACAATTTTTTCAGCATTTTCACAACCTTTTTTCAGTAATTTCTAAATTTCATGGTTGAAAAGTCAACTATTTTTTTATTTAATTTTTTTTTCATTTTTTAATCATTTAAAATGAGTTTAGCAGCTGAGTTTACTGTTCCAAGCTTGGGTCTGATTAGAGGCATGGCCTGGAAAAATATATCCCCTTCTCTATTTCCTTCTTTCTCTCTTTGCTTCTTGCTCACCACAACATGAACAGTTTTTCTCCACTCTAATCCTCTGCCATTTACTTTCTACCATGGAATCTGCCAACTATTTACTGAAACCCCAATACAAATGCCATAAACATTTTTCTACTTTAAACTGTAGATTTTGGTATCAGAGAAAATAAATACATTTTGGTATCGGGGAAGATAGACAGTTGTCTACGACTGCTCCTCACTGTGTTTGTGGAATGAGTTTGGAAAGGTTTGGAGACTTCATCAAGAGAAGTCCTAGAATACTGGAAGCCAAACCTATTTGCAAACTCTTGTCAGATCTGAGAGGACCAAAATTCTGATAGAACAATTAGGCTTATAAAATTTCAGGTGGAAACAAGTACTCCATCATCAGTTGGACTCAGATCATGTGTATTGTACTCTGGTTGGAAATTTATCTACATTTTGACCATATCCTGAGACTTTACAGCACATTGAAATTAAGGTTTGAGGACTAGTTAAACTTTCAGAGTCAATTTCAAGGCAGAGTCACATTCAGGCTGTGGCACACACACTACTTGCTGAGTTTTTCAGATTTATAGTGGAAATCAGTAACAAAAACCAAAGCCAAATAATGTGACACATGGCTAGAAATAAAACATCTCCAAAATTGGTGTCATAGAGGGAAATAGCATTAAAAAGAAACCATGGGTCTTGGATCAGAGAAAGGGGAAAGATTCCTTGAAGCTGTTTTATGAGTCATCAAATGTAACCCTGTTGCAACACTTTGCTTGGAGAAGGGAACCCTGGGGTACCCTGATCTAGAAGAGTTACCTACTGAACTGGTTCCATATAGTTTGCTTCAAAATGCTCAGTCATTCAATTATACAGAGGCCTCTTCAGCCATGATTAAGGGTCCTGGACTTCAAACGGGAAGTAGACTTTCACATGATAAATATGGTGCTGACTTTCAGGCATATGAAATTTAAGAGTTATGGGGTTAGGAAGGCTTCCACCTAGATTTCAGGAAAAGAAAAAAAAAACCTGGAAGTTGCAAAGCATGCCTCTGAAAAGAGAGGAGATGAAGCTGTAAGCATGAAGCCTAAAATGTAGTGGAGACCACAGGAGATGGAGATGGCAAGAATCTTAATGTCTCTTGAGAAAATCTATAGGCATTGAGTAGACTTGCTCCAAAAGAGAGACCATAAAGTCTATAGCTGTCAATAGTGTAAAGGTTGGGCCATCCAAGACCTTTGAATTTCACATCTCAGCGTAACGTCCCAGGAGTACTAGACATGGAAATACTGAGTTTAATGTTTGCCTTGTTTTTTTTGTTGTTGTTGTTTTGTTTTTTGGTACCAGGGATCAAACTCACGACAGCTCACGCTTGCCAGGCAGGCACTTATACCATGGGGCTAAATCTCCAGCCCTGTTTGCCCTGTTTTGATCTTGCTTTGGTCTTACTCGTTCCTATCTCTCTATTTTTTTTTTTTTGGAATGGAAATACCCTGTGCTACTGTATATTAACAAATTTAAATTTCTTTTTGGATTTTATGGGGGCACACAGCTAAGAGTTTGCCTGGAGTTTCAGAATACACTTTGGACTTGAAATCTTCAGCAAGGCAGAAACTGTTAAAACTTACAGATAGACTAAATACATTACAGCTAAAGAGATATTTGTGCATCTTTTGGGAGCTAGGTATGGCATGTGGTCGTTTATAACCTGAATGTTCTCCAAAACGTTTAGGTTTTCAAAGGTGGGGCTTTGGGGAGGTGACTGAATGATATACTGCTATTCCTACCAGAGGATTCATCGTGAGTTCAACAGCTAAGTGTGCTGTTAGGAGGCAAGGGTTTTTTTAGAGACAGTCACTGAGGGTTTGGCCTGGAAGATTGCATCTCCTTCCTTAGCTCCTCCCTTCCCTCGCAGCTTTCTGCCAGCCTCTGTTATCCCCCTCTGCAATGCTACTTCCTCTTTAGGGCCAACCTACTGTTAACTGAAATCTCTAATAATGATAAACTCCAACAATCATCTTCTCCTTACTGTTGTATTTGAGTATTTTGTACCAGCTGCGAGAGAGTGATTCAGATAGTACTGATCATTATCATCCCGTGATCTGTGACAGCCTCATAAATAACTCTTTAAATAAATTTCTTTCTTCTCTTCCTTCCTTCAAATCATTTAAAGATGTGTTAAGATTGATCACTGGATATCCTGTTTTTCTTTTTTATTAACTATATTGGTACTTTTTCTATATACATAATGATCATTTTGATCATAGGGAATTTGTACCTTCACATGAAATATCTCAATTCTTGTTTTTCCTCTCATTCCCTTATCCTTCCTTCCTTCCTTCCTCTCTTCCCCTCATTTACAAACACTTTGTTCCATTTGTTCTTCTTTTCTCATTTTTTCATTTCCATTCCTTTCTTCCTCTCTAGTTTCACTTCTCAATGGAGCATTTTCCTCTTATTTAATAATATTTAGTAGACATTTTGGTCCTTATTTACACTTTTGTTTTCACACACCAGAGAAACTCTTATTGGCACATGAGTGTCCAATTTATTTCAATTAAGAGTTTGATCTCAGCACTGGGGATTTAGCTCAGCGGTTTAAGCGCCTTCCTGGCAAGCGCAAGGACATGCGTTCAATCCCCAGTACCAAACAAAACAACAACAACAACAAACAAAGAAACAAATGAAAAAAGAGAGTATGGTCTTATGATTCATCTATTTACCTATAAGAGTCTCAAGTTTATGCTTCTTTATAACTGAGTAGTACACTGTTGTATAAAAAAAAGAAAAAAACTTCTTTATTCATCAGTTGATAGGCATTTGGGTTGTTTCCAAGATTTAGCTATTATAACTGTGCTGCTATAAACATGGGTGTGCATACATGATTGCAGTATGAAACTTTTAATTTTTTTCAGGAAAATATGAAGAAGGTGAGTCAAATTTAACTTCTAATTTTAATTTTTGGAAGAAGCCTCACAATAATTTACATAGTGGTTACACCAGTTTACATCCACACCAACAGTGGAGAAGCACTTCTTTTCTGATACATCCTGGAAGCATAAATTGATTGATTTCTGGATAATTGCCATTCTTTTGGAATGAGAAGAAATCTCAGTGTTGTTTAAATTACATCTCTTGAATGACAGTGTTGTTGAACATTTTTTATATATCTATTTGGCATTACTTCTACTTTGTCTGAGAAGTGGCTTATTAATTTCTATGTCCAGTTTTGATTGAGCATTTTTTTAAAAAGTTGGGGCATGTGACTTTTTTGAGTTCTTTATTTAATATAAATATGAATCCTTTGTCTGAGAAACATCTGTCAAAAATATTTTCCTACTCTTTTCACTCTCTTCATGATCTCTTTTGCTGTATAAAACCTTTATAATAAGATAATTTCCTAGTTTTTGACTCTTGGCAATCTTTTGCTTTTAGTATGGGTTTTGTTCCTGAAGTCTTTGCCTACATCTATGTTTTTAAGAGATCTACCTATCCTGTGTTTCAGAAATTTAGTGTTCTGTATTAATATTTAGATCACTGACCCATTTTGATTTTAGCTTGATATATGATAAACAAAGGTCTAGTTTTAGCTTTGGCATGTTGAAAACAAGACTTTCTAGCACCATTTATTTGATGCTGTCTTTCTTCCAGTGAGGGTTTTTGCTTTGTTGAATATAAGGTGACCTGGTGCACTTGGAGTTGTTTCTGCATCTTGTAATTATTTCATGGATCCTTTTTTTTTTCCAATAACATGCCACTTTTATCACAGTAGTTTGTTGTATGATTTAAACAATTGTGATGTCTCATGACTTGCTTTGTTACCCAGAATTTTTTTGTTTTTTGTTTTATTTGGTTTTTTTTGATATTCTAGGCCTTTTCTGGTTCCAAATAAATTTTAGGATTGTTTTCTCTAATGTTATGCTATCGGTATTTTCCTTGGTATTGCATTAAATTGTGGAACAATTTTGGGGGTATGGCAATTTTCACTAAGTCGGTTCTTCCTACCCAAGAACATAAAATATCTTACCATTTTTTTGATATCTAACTTGATGTCCTTTTTCAGTGTACTGTCTTTTCAGTGAAAAGATCTTTTACTTCTTATGGTATGTTGTTTCCTAAGTATTTTATTTTTTTTTCAATGCTACTATAATTTCCATAATTTCTCTCTCGATGAGTTTGTTATTTGTGTATAGGAATGCTAATGATTTTTGAGTCTTGTTTTGTATTCAGCTATGTCACTGAGTTTAGTGATTAAATCTAGAAATATTTTGGTGAAGTTTCTGTTGCCTTCTGTGTAGAATATGATGTCATCTGCAAATAATGATAATTTAATCTTTTCATTTCCTGCCTTTATTTATTTTACTATTTCTTTCTTTTGTCTAATTGCTCTGCCTGTTTTAAATACTATGTTGAATACAAGGGTTGATAGTGGAAATCCATGTCTTGTTCCTGATTTTAGAGTGAAAGTTTTCAGTTTTTGACCATTTTGTATTGTTGGCTATTGACTTGTCCTAGATCACTTTAATAAGATTGAGATAAAGATCATCAATTCCAATATTCTGTAGGGTTCTTGGCATGAATGAGTGTTGGATATTGTCAGTGCTTTTTCTGTGTCTATTTAGATGACCATGTGATTTTTTTTTTTTATCTAGTGGCACTGTTGATAATGGTGTATTACATTTACTGATTAAACATATGTTGAATCATCCCTGCATCACTGGGATGAATCTTACTTGGTTGTGGATTATCATCTTCTTGGTGCTTTGCTGTATCCTGTTTGCCATTATCTTATTGAAGATTTTTGCATTTATGTTTATTAGAGAGATAAACCTGTAGTTCTCTTTTTCACTTAGGTCCTTTTCTGGCTTTGGTATCAGGGTAATACTTGCTTCCATGAATGATTTTGGGAATGTTGCTTTGCTTTCAATTTCATTAAAAAGTTTTATAAGTAATGTCATTAGATCTCTAAATTTCTTGTAGAATTCATGTGTGAATCCATCAGGAATTTTCTTTGTTGGAAGATTTTTAATTACATCTTCAAATTCATTGACTTTTTTTGGCAGATTTTTACACCTTCAATTTAATTGGGAGATATTTAATTACATCCTCAGTTTCCATTTATTAAGAAATTTTATATCATATGTATCTAGGAATTTGTCTATTTATCCTGCATTTTCCATCTTATTGGAATAAGTGTTCTCAAAGTAAGTTTTGACAATCTTTTGGATTTCTGCAGAATCCATTTTGATTTTACCCTTTTCACTCCTAGCTACATGAATTTCAGTTTTTTCTGTCCTTTTTTGATAAAGTTAGCTAAGAGTTTTTCAATTTTATTTAATCTTTCAAAAAATGAACTTGTCTCATTGATTCTTTGTATTGGTTTCTTAGTCTCAATCACAGTAATTTCTGCTCCAGTGATTTCAATTTTTCCCCTTATGTGAGCTTTGGGCTTGACTTCTTTTTTTTTTTTTTTAGAGTTTTGAAGTTCAATATTATGTTGTTTATTAGAGTTCATTTTGTTTTTCTGATCTGAGAATTTACTGCTATAAATTTTCCTATTATGACTGCTCTCATTGTTTCATAAGTTCTGGTATGTTGTTTTTGCATTGTCATTTGTTTGTGGATACTGTTCAATTTCCTTTTTAATTTCACCCATGACCCTTTGGTTTTTGGGGAAGGCGTTATTTACTTTTCATGTATTTATGGAGTTTTGTGGTTTATTTTGTCATTGATTTCCAATTTTGTTGTATTGTGATCTGGCAACAAGCATGGGTTAATTCTAACTACACCTAATTAAGCATGTTCTGTATGTCTGTATTTGAGCTATTTTGGAGATGGCCCCATGCATAGATGAGAAAGGTATGCATTCTCAGGGTATGGGGTGAAACACTTTGTAGATATCTATTAAGTCCATTTATTCACAGGTTTGGTTCATTTCCAAAAAATCTGTTGATTTTTTTTTGTCTAGTTGATCTGTTTGTTTGTGACAGTGGAGTATCAAGATATTCCATTACAGTTTTGTTTGTGCTTATTTGATATTTCATGTTCATTAATATTTATTTTATGTATTTGGATTTCCCAGTATTTGGTGCATACATGTTTATAGTTATTATCACTTTCTCTTGGAATATTCCCTTAAAAGTATGTAGTGACCTTTTTTGCCTATTTTGATCAGTCTTGGTTTGAAATTCTCTTTGTCTACAAAAGAGCTACCCTTGCTACTTTCTGGGTTTATATAATGTGAAGTATTATTTTCCACCCTTTAACTGAGGGCTATCAGATGCTGCCCACATGAACCTTCTGAAATGGTAGCTGGAGAAGAAAAATACACAAATGGGGCCATAGCAAAAATCAGATTACAACTAATATCTCAGGTTAAAAAAAAGTAGTTATGAAATTTTAACAAACTGCTCAGTGAATCTAGAGTAGACACAAATAAAAATGAACTACAGGAGTTTAGGAAAATCATAGAAGCTGTGAATGCCCAACACAGGAAAGAAATGGAATTCATGAAACAGATTCAAACAGACATCCAGGAGATTAAAAATTTCATTGAAACTATGCATAGCTGATTGAACCAAGATGAGGACAGAACATCAGATCTCGAAAATGGGATTGTAGTTAGCAATACCAAAAAAAAAAAAAAGAAAATTTCTTGAAAATAACAGTCTTAAAAATCTAACTGCAAGATGATACAAAGAAAAACAACAGGATACAGCACAAATGCCATAAAAATATGTTCACATAAGTAATAACAGAAACTTTCCAAATATGGAAAAAGAAATTGACATAGAAATAAGTGAGGCATATAGAACTGCAGTAGCCAAAACAAAAATAAATATACACCATGATATATAATAATCAAGATTCAGAAACTCCGCAAAACAGCAGAATATTAAAAACTATTAGAGAAAGATACAAATCACCTATAAATGTAAGCCCTTCAGAATCACAGCAGACTTCTCAACATAAACCCTTAAGTCATACAGAGTTTGGAGTAAAGCCTTTCAAGTACTGAAAGAAAACATTCTCCAACCTAGAATGATGTGTCCTGCAAAATTACCTTTCAAAATCAATGGATAAATAAGATACTTCCATGACAAAGAATATGTGAAGAAATTCGCGACCAGAAAATCAGCTCTTAAAATGTTCTGAAGGATATTTTAGAAAGAGATGACAAAGACCTTAATCCTAAGAACAGCAATAGAAAGAAGCCAACAAGCAAGGCAAGCAATTAAGCAAAGTAGCAAGATAGGAACCAACAACAAGAAAATAATATGGTAACAATGATGCTACACATACCAATTATAACCATCTATATAAAAGGTCTCAATTCACCAATCAAATAAAACAGACTGGAAGAATGAAGCAAGAAACAAGATCCAATAATTTGCTGCGTATGAGCATCTGTGCTATCGAGGCTATGATAATAAAATGATCACCAATGTAACCAACATTTATTGGCAAGTCAAACAAAAGTAAATCTAACTTAAAAAAAATATTCTGCTTCTTTTAACCATGCTTCTAAACTTTTTGTCCCTTTCTGGTATCAGGCTTTACTCTGGATAATTCTCACTGATCTCTTTTTTACTTCTCTTTTTGACCATTTCCAACATTGGTATAATTGATCCACAAGTATTAGAGTTTCTGTTTAATATCTTTTCCATTATTTTTTTCTATGTCACCTGAAAAAAATGAGATTTTCTTTTATATATTTACTCATAAAAATGAAAGTTGATGTCTGACATGTTAAAGATATGATTTTAAAACATAGCTTATCTTTCACATATTTATCTTTTATATGTTATCTGTTGTATTATCTGTTTCATTCATCATGTTTGGTTTCTTCAAGAATCTGTTTACGGCTATTTATTTAAAGATTGCTTATTTTGTCTTAAAATATAGCAGAGTAAAATACACTTGAGAGAATTTACTCTACCTTTCTGAATATAATTTGTTGCCTTTGTGAAAAGGTTATATATTTTGCCTGTTTTAAATTAATACATAATCAAGGCTTAAGACTTTCTCCATCCATATGTGTTGCAATGGCTTGTAGAGGAGATTTATTTCCTTCAGGTCTCTCCTACTGTAAACAGTTACACCTTTGGGAGGACACATCATTTACAAAATTTCATTTATCAAATGAATTTAAAAATTATATTTTGCAAATTTACTTATTTTGGAAGCCCATTTACTGTAAATGTATATCTTCTATAAAGTTTATAAATTGTATGATTTTAGATTGTGCTTCAAAGCATTTATAACTTTTATGTTGAAATCTTTCGCATAACTTCAATTGTTTTCTTCATGTATGTCCACCCCATGCTTCAAATGAAACTCTTCCTTTTGTTGGAATTTTATTTTAATGTGTTCTGGATATTGCTTCCACAACATTGTGCATGGCAGTACACTCTACCACTGATCTATATCCTTTCAGAAATTCCTTTCTGGAATTTCTTTTCCCCATAAGGTCATTTTTATAACTACATGAGTGACTAGAAAATAGAATACATTTAATGAACGCTCGTCGAGTGAATGTTGGAAGCTGGATATACTAATAAGTATGGAGATAAAACATAGCAATCAAACACGGTTTCTTGCTAAGAAGACTTTCTAATGAAGCAGAGGATATAATCATGGATGGAATGCATAATAAGCCATGCGCTATGATAATTATAATTTTTTATCTTACTATGACAGCTTTCAGAGAAGAGAAAAACCACTCAAACTTTAGGATATTGTTTCTAACATAGTAAGTGCTCTGGTGTAACAACCAATATGTGTTGCCGTTTCTCCCATGTATAAAGCACATGGACTTGAAAATAAATTATAAGTATGAAAAAGTGTCACTTAAATGCTTGATATTTTATCACTAAGAATATTGAAGATTTAACCAGTAGTTTAAAATTTGACCTGAGGCAAAGACAAATCATTAAAAGGAAATTGCAAATGACAGATTATTTGAGGGAAAGAGGTAGCACAGAAGCCGGTTATAAGGCTGGTGCAATTGCCCAGCCAAAAATCTCCTCTGGCTTGAACTCACACCATGGGACAGAAAAAAGTGAATAGAGGACAATTCTATCTAATTTAAATCAGCACTGTCTGTAGCAGTTTGAATATATGTTGCAAGAGAAACAGAGTTAAACATAATATTAAATTTTTGATAGTATGTAGGTTTTAGGTGTAAGAACAGCAGGCTTGATTACATTATTGGTTTTGTTTCTGCAAAATATGTAGTTTTAGATGTTCAGCAAAGGGTATCAAACATAATGCAGAACAAAAGCAAACTGCACTTTCATCAGCCATCAATATATCTTAAAAATAACTCAATATAGAATGAAAATAAGTTGTACTGAGGATGATAATATAATGAAAGACTAAAAGTGAATTTATATTTTCTGGCTTCTCTCTGTGAATCATAATCTCTTTTTGTAGAAACACCAGTCTTCATGGATTCTAAAGGTTTAATTTTTAACCTCATTATTTCAAGAGTTCTATCTCCAAAAATAGTCCCAGTCTGAAGTATTCAGGGAGAAATGTTTCAACATGTAAGTTTTGAGGTAATACAATTCATCCCATTAAAACGCTCTGACATTTCTTAATGTCTCAGAAAACTTGTAAACATGCCATTTGGAGAGGACACAGTGATTTTCACACTTCTTTTCTCCTTTCTAAGTCAGTTTAGTGACTCCTTCCTTTACCATGAAAAAGCAAACTCAGGATATGGTGGTTTGGAGGGGTGAACTGTACAAATAAAGTATATTTGACAGATGCCCTGGAGCCGTCCAGCAGATCACTCAACTGTTCAACACTTTGAAGCAAAAGAGAAATTATATAACCTTGCAACATAAGTTCAGAGCCAGACAACATGTCACAATTGAGACAAATTAACTTTCTATTGCCATATAAAGCATTGTATGAAGACAACCAAACAAATCCATTAATGGACATATTAATATGTCTTGAATTATATATAAATTTAATTTTAGATTCAGAATCTGTATCCAGAGATTAATGTGAATCTGCATTGTTCTCATAGAAGAAGTTAGACAGCAAGCCTCTACCAAGATCTGAAGAACATGTAAGGATCACTTAACTCCCCATTTGAATACATTTAAAGTCTCTTTACTGAAAGCTTTGATTTTTCTCAGAGAATGTGGATTCACTTTATGCCCTGATTCTAGGCGATGTCATATTTTAGGGACTAAGACGAGACATACGGTCTGGATAAGGTCTGCTAGGGAGCTCCTTCCAGGCCCATGCCACTGGTCCTGCCTGCATGCCTCGGCACCCCCCACCGCAGCAGAGCTGCCACTGCACAGAGAAAGGCACCACACAGAGGAAGCCGCCAAGCTCTGCCCCAGCTCACATTGCTGGGAGTGCCTGTGCCTGATTGCCTCAGTGCCCCTGGCCACTCCCTGCCAGCCATGCATGGAGGAAGAACACCAAGCTCAGCCCTGCTCAGGACAGTGGGTGTGCCTGCATGCCTCAATGCCCCTGCCACAGCCTACCAGAAGAAGCCACTGAGCTTGCCCCAGCTAAGGCATCAGATCCAGCCCTGCCTGCATCAGCACCCTCCCACTGCAAACACACAGAGGACAAACACCATGCTCCTTCCTGAGTCAGGCTGCTGAGCCAGGCCTGCGACCCAGCACACTCCTCCCATGTGCTGACCCAGAGGACCACCACACCCACCCTGGCTCAACCTGTTGCCCTAGGCTACCCTCCCCATCTCTTAGACCATACAATGCTGTGAATATTTGGCTCCTACACTCCCTCCCAGAACCTCAAACTGTGGTGGAAAGGCAGTGTTGTTTTGATGGAAGACTTGGTGGCCCCTTGCCCAGACAAAGACCCCAATAGGTTCTGGTCTCTATGTACCCAACAATTGGATGGGCATCAAGCACACAGTAGGACACTGTGACATACACTGCAGACAGTTGTAACTACTGGGATTAAATAATCAGATACTGGCCCAGAAGGTAAGAAATAGATTTAAAAAAATAAAGGAGCATGGGAAATTGATTGAAACTTTGAATGAACAATGTAGAAAACAAGCAGAATCTATGAAACAAATTCAAAGAGATACCAAGAAACAAAAAAATTCTATTGAAAGCTGGCAAAACTGTTTAAATGAAGCTGAAGATAGAATTTCAGACCTTGAGGACAGGATCACAGAGAGTGACCATGACAAGTTAGAACTTATGAAAACAACAAAGCAGCATGATATGATAATCCAGCAGCTTCAAGATGACATCAAGAGAAACAATGTAATACTAATAGGCATCAGTGAGGATGCAGGAGACAATACAAAAGACATAACTAAGCTGTTCACAGAATTAATAGCAGAAAATTTCCCAAGCATAGGGAAAAAATCTGACATACAAATAAGTGAGGCATATAGAATGCCAAACAGTCATAACCAACATAAATCTATACCCAGACATATAATAATTAAGATCCCAGAAATACAGCATAAAAACAGAATACTAAAAGCTGTTATAGAAAAGAAACAATGCACCTATCAAGGGAAGCCTATTAGAATCACTGAAAACTTCTCAACACAAACCTTCAGTTTAACATGAGCTTGGTGAGAAGTATCTCAAGCCCTAAAAGAAAACAACTTTCAACCCAGACTGATGTCCCCAGCAAAGCTGTCTTTCAAATTTAATGGAGAAACATGATACTTTCATGACAAACAACAACTGAAGAAATTCGTATCTATGAAACCAACCATAGAAAGATTATTGAAAGAAATATGAGAAAGACATAAACATGACCACAATCTCCAGAACAACAATAGAAAGAACCACCAGGCTAGACAAGAAATTTAAAAAGGGAGGAAAGTGGGAAACCAACAACAGGAACATAATATGGCAAAGTCAAGCCAGTACGTATCGGTAATAATCATAAAGGTAAATGGACTCAAATCACCTGTCAAAAGAAGTAGGTTGACAGAATGGATCAAGAAACAGTACCCCACAATATGCTGTATACAAGATACACATCTGATGCAAAAAGAAACTTATAGACTAAAAGTCAAAGAATAGAAAACAGTATTCCATGCAACAGGAACACAGAAAAAAAGCAGGAATGGCTGTTCTATTTGCAGGCAAAGTGAAGTTCAAACCTAAAATACTTAAAAGAAATAAAGAAGGACACTACATACTTGTAAGAGAAAATTACAAGAGGAAGAGCTAACAATTATAAATATATATGCACCAAATACAGGAGCACCCAACTATATAAGACAAATACTAATGGACATGAAAACCAAGTACAGAAGAACACAATTGTAATAGGAAACCTTAACACCCCACTGTCACAAAGAGATAGATCACCTAGACAAAAAGTCAGCAAAAAATAGCAGAACTAAATCACACCTATAAATGAATGGACTTAGTAGATGTTTACAGAGTGTTCCACCCAACCACATCAGAATATATATTCTTCTCAGCTGCACATAGGACATTCTCCACAATAGACCATATATTAACTCATAAAGCATTCTTAAGTAAATGTAAAAGGAGTGAAATTATCCCATGCATCATATCTAATCACAGTGCACTAAAATTGGAAATCAATGTCAAAAAAACCTGCAAAACCTGCATAAATACATGGAAATTAAATAACAACCTTCTGAACAATCAGTGGGTTGCATATGATATTAAAGAAGAAATAAA
The DNA here is from genome assembly GCA_004027455.1 of Hydrochoerus hydrochaeris. Taxonomy (NCBI): domain Eukaryota; kingdom Metazoa; phylum Chordata; class Mammalia; order Rodentia; family Hydrochaeridae; genus Hydrochoerus; species Hydrochoerus hydrochaeris. Next base: position 99,426 of record PVLA01001202.1, on the reverse strand, counting down.
ACAATACATATAATACAATGAAGATGCAGACACAACATGTTGTAACCTATGGGACACAATGAAAGCAGTCCTAAGAGCTAAATATATAGCAATAAATAGTCACATCAAGAAAATGGAATGAGCACAAATAAATAACCTAACATTACATCTCAAGCTCCTAGAAAAGGAAGAGCAAGTCAAACCGAAAGCTCATAGAATAGAGGAAATTGCAAATATTAGAGCAGAAATTAATATAATTGAAGCTAAAAAACAATACAAAGAATTAATGAATCAAAGAACTGGTTTTTTGAGAGGATAAACAAAATCTATAAAACTCTAGCTTACCTTATCAAGAAAAAGAAAGAAAAACCCAAATCCATGCAATAATGACTGAAAAGAAGGAAATTACTTCAGATCCCATGGAAATTCAAAAGATCATGAACACCTACTTTGAAAATCTCTACTCAGGGTGGAAAACACAGAGGAAATGAACAGAATTCTAAAACATATTAACTACCAAAGCTCAATCAAGAAGATATAACAATTTTGAATAACCCAATATCAGCTACTGAAATAAAAATTGTGATTAAAAACTTACCAACTAAGTAAAGCTCAGATCCTGATGGATTCACAGCTGAATTCTATAAGAAATTCAGAAAATATTTACTGCCAACATTCCTTAAACTCTTCAGTGAAATTAAAAGAAAAGCAGTACTGCCTAAATCATTCTTGGAGCCAAGTATTACTCTGATACCAAAACCAGAGAAAGACCCAACCAAAAAGGAGAACTATAGACCAATCTTTCTAATGAACATTATTGTAAAGATTGTCAATAAAATGTTGGCAAATAGAGTAAAGCAAATCATCAAGAAGATTATACACCATGACCAAGTGGAATTTATTCCAGGAACGTAGGGATGGTTCAACATATGCAAATCAATAAATGTAATGCACCACATCAACAGAGACAAAAATAAAAATAACATGATGATCTCAATAGACACAGGAAAAGCTTTTGATAAAGTCCAACACCTGTTTGTGATAAAAAAAAAAACCTACAGAAACCCGGAATAGATGTTATGTACCTCAAACTTATAAAGGCCATTTATGACAATCCAACAGCCATCATTATAGTAAGTGAACAAAAACTGACAGCCTTCACTCTAAGATCGGAAACAAGACAAGGACGTCCACTATCACCACTCCCATTCAATATAGTTCTAGAAATATTACCCAGAGGAATCAGACAAGAGGGAGAAATAAAAGGAAAAAATAGGAAAAGAAGAAGTTAAATTATTGTTATTTACAGACAACATGATACTCTACTAGAAGACCCAAAAAAATTCAATAAAAAACTACTAGAGGTAATAAACAAATTCAGCAGTGTAACTGGATACAAAGTCAACACTCAAAAAATCAGTAGCATTCCTATATACAAACAAAAAAACTCACTGAGAGAAAAATTATGCAAATATCACCTTTCACAATAGCATCTAAAAAATGAAATACCTAGGAATCAACCTAACCAAGAATGTAAAAGAATTATATGCTGAAAATTATGCTACCCTAAAAAAAGAGATTGAAGAGAATATTAGAAAATGGAAGGATATTCCTTGCTCTTGGCTAGGAAGAACCAACATTTTGAAAATGGCCATATTAGGGCCGGGGATTTAGCTCAGCAGCATGTTTGCCTTGCAAGTGCATGGTCATGAGTTCGATCCCTGGTACCGGTTAAAAAAAAAAATGGCCATACTCCCAAAACTGTTATTCAGATTCAATGCAATCTCAATCAAAATACCATCAACATACTTTACAGATCTAAAGAAAATATTCCTAAAATTCATTTGGAAACAGAAGAAACCTAGAATAGCAAAGGTGACGCTGGGCAACAAAGGTAAGACAGGAGGCATCTCAGTTCCTGACTTGAAACTATAATACAAAGCCCCAGTAATAAAATGGCAAAGAAAGCATGGTAATGGCAAAGAAATAGACCTGAGGATCAATGGAACAGATTAGAAGATGCAAACACTACTACAAAGATACTCAGCCATCTTATATTTGATAAAGGGGCTAAATGTGTTCACAGGAAAAAAGATAGCCTCTTTAATGAGTGGTTTTGGAAAAATTGCCCCTCATATGCCAAAGACTGAAAATATTGGTATGGTGTATGCCTATCACCATACACTAAACTAAGGTCAAAATGGATCAAGGATCTAAATATTAAAACAGAAACGCTACATCTACTAGAGGACAAATTAGATAAAAACCTTGGAGACGTAGTGGTAGGGAGTGAATTCATGAATAAAATGCAAACTGCATGGGAAATACTTCAAAGAATCAACAACTGGGATCTCATACTAGTAAAAAGTTTTGCAATTCAAAATAAATCACCAACAAAGTGAAAAGAAAGCCCACAGAATGGGAAAGAATCTTAGCCAACAATCCCTCAGAAAAAGGACATGTATCCAGAACATATAAAGAACTAAAAAACATCAAGCCCCCCAAATTCAAAGACCCTCTCCAAAAATGGGCATCTGAGATGAACACACAGTTCTCAGATAAAGATATACAAATGACAAATAAATATATGAAAAAATGTTCACCATCACAGGTCATTTGAGAAATGCAAATTAAAACAGCATTGAGATTTCATCTCACTCCAGAAAGAATGGCTGCCATCAAAAAAACAACTGATCACAAATGTTGGCGAGGATGTGGGGAAAAAGAAACACTTCTCCCCTGTTGGTGGGAGTGCAGACTGGTGCAACCGCTGTGGAAATCAGTATGGAGATTCCTTCAAAAACTAGGATTGGAAGTTCCATTTAATCCAGCTATTCTCCTCCTGGATATTTTCCCAGAAAAAATGAAAATGTCATGTCATGGAAACATATGTGCAACCATGTTCACAGCAGCACATATTGTGATAGCTAAATCTTGGAAACAACCAAAATGCCCATCAACTGCAGAATGTAGAGAAAAAAATGGTATTTTTATGCAGTGGAATACTACTCAGTTATAAAAAAGGAAGAACTTGAGACCTTTATAGGTAGATGGAAGCAACTTGAAAATATCATTAGTGAAATAAACAAGACTCACATGAGTAAATATCACATTTTCTCTGTAGTGTAAAAAATAATAAAACCTGACTGAATAATGGGATACAAAAAGTATAATAGATACTGTGAAAGTGAAAGGGAAGGAAAGCGCTCTAAAGAGTATAACAGTATGTATAGTGCATAAGATAGATAACCATATTACTGAATTCTGTTGGGACATTTAACAGAAGGATTTGCACTGTCAATGTATGCATGTCTACCCACTATTTATGCTTTGATTTTGTGACTTTGGCAATTATTTTTTAAGATGACAATGAGTAATGTATCAACTAGCGATTCTATGATGATAGTTTTTTTAAAATTTGGTATTGTTCTACCCTTCTTTTCTGTTTTTCTATTTTCTTTAATTTTCTTTTGCTTCTTTGGAAAAAAGAACAATATGCAATATAACAATCATTGTTAAATTTCTTTCATTCATTGTTTTGAAAACTTATATTGTTATTGTTTTGAGTTTACTGTTGTTTATGCCTTTTGCCTTTTGTTCTTCTTTTCTGATTTTTCTCTTTTTTAATTAAAAAAAAGGTCTTCTAGGAATGGGGCTGAGGAAGGAAACTGGTGGCAATGTGATATTTTCAGTTACGTCACATGCCAAAATTATGCTAATTTATTTTATGCAAAGCTATCCTTGAGGATATTGTTATTCAGAGAAGAACAATTTCCCTTCTTCTGAAAAAGTTCTCATCTGAGAAGTAATGTTAACTACCTGATGAGGTACTAGGACCTCAAGTTTAGTTCTCTATTCTTTCCTTTTATTTATCTCTGTTATTTTTCTCTCTTACTTTCCATTATTTTTAAGGTGAACTTATATGATTCAAATAATTTTTCTTCAGCCGATTCTATCTCATCTCAATTTTCTCTTAAAACAGTATTGAGTACATCCATGGCCTATTATATACAAATATGAAAAAGTTAGTAAATGAATAAATATATACCATTCTTGCTTGTAAGAAGTTTATATTCTGAAAGAAAAAGCTACAAATCATCAAAAGATGGTCATCCAAAAGTAATGCAAAACAGAAACAAGTTTCTTACCAATATAAAAAGGAATGTTTTTGATATGTTGACTCTTTGGTTTTCTTCACACAGTTCATTTATCAAGTTATTTTCTTGCGATCTTGTGGTAAACACTCTCCCGTAGTTCCTATTTTCTTCCTTCATCTTTCCTATGATGTACCTGTAAAGTCAGTTCACTGTTGTTATATCATAAATAAGAAACTGAAAGTTTAATTACCTTGGCCAAGTTTGCAAAGCCAGAATTAACTGGGTAAGGCAAAACAAAACAGATCAAAATACAAATTTAATAAATGGTTTCCTATTGCTTTAGTTAGATTTGGTATATAGAGTCCTAAATTTGTATTAAAGATAAAATCTGGGCTAGTTCAAATGATTTGAAGACATAGATCTTTTTATTTTTCCAACCTTTAAAATACTGTGAATGAACATGAACTGATGTGAACTAACCCAGGGTTTACACCGATAGCTGTTTTATCCCTCAAAATAATTTCTCTTTTATACTTTATTTACACAAGGATAAAGTAAAGAAGAAAACACCCCACTTATAGGTTGAAATTTATTTGGCATCCTGTGTGTATCTTACAAGACAGAGTTTTTCTAGGAGATAAATGTACACATATTCAACTTTGCATCTCCAGTGCTTAGGAGGGTGTAAATTCTCAATAGATGGTTACTGGATTGAATTCCAAAGACAGAGCGCCAAAGATGACTAGGAAAAAAGATGAATAAGTTGGAGAAAATGCATGCATATGTAATAATTGTTTCAAAATTCTGCAGATATACAGAAAGATGTGCTGCATGTAAAACGACACTAATCACATCATCGACACCCCTACTCCTTGTTTTCAAACCGGACAGCAGTGTTCAAAGGCAAGAACAGCTTTGTAGCTCTGAAGTGGGGAGCCAGAGCCTCCTGAACACAACGGTCTAATTACACTGAATATCTGACAAACACCAGAGCATTCCTCACAAGAACGGTCCAAGCAGTCAAGAAATCCAAGGAGGAGAAGAAAGGGTGCAGGGAAAGTGGGAACAAAAAATGAAAGAAGCCCTGGTCTCTGCTACAGCCCCCGGCTTTGTTGTTGTTGCTCTAGCGTACTGGAGAAGTCCGATTGTTCCTTCCTCCTGCCTTATATAGACCTGGCACAGTTTCAAAATAGCCTGGGTTTTTTTGAGACCTTTAAAGACATCATCAATCATTGTCTTCTATGGTAATGCTTCAATTACCCAGGAGGGAAAAAATACAGTAGCCATGGAAGTAACGTTCTGATGTGCTGAAAATTCCAACTAAAAAAAGGGCAGTTTGCATATTAGCAATGTAAGCACTGCAAGAACTGTGATGAACCATTAATAAGTCACTCTCATGCTTTCTAAGTATTCAGGAAATGTGCCGCCTGACAGGCCAGATCTTTATAGGATTAGCTTAATGGTTTGTCACTTTCTGCATTGCTCACTGCCCTTCTGCCTTTCCCTATGCCGAGCAATGTTGTACCAAAGATTCTGTGTGGCCGTGCAGTCTACTGTTTCTCCATGATAAGCGCCTCTATTTTAGCTACCTAGAGTTCACCCAAGCTAAGTGACATCCAGCAAAAATGAAGCCCTGGAGACACCACATCCTACACAAATCATGTTGATTTCATTCTGCCAATGAGCTTCAAATTGGCCACTCCCGAGTGATCACCCCACATAGTGATTACATAGGGGGGTTCACCCTCCAGTTCATAGCATTTGTATCTTTGGAAGTGAACATTTGTGACATTAGCCTGGGGAGAAACACAGGTGCAGCTTGCTTGAATGAAGCTTCTGCCAGGTTCCCACACGACAAGTAAGGAGTCCAAATCCGTGTTAGAAAAAAGACAAAGTGAATCGTAAGACATACAACATGTATCACAGTGAGGTGATCATATGACCCTTCTACGGTAACAAAATGCGTATGCATATCATTCAAAGAAGTAATTTTTTTGGCTTTTTTATGTGCATGAAATATATTCAGTGTCCGTGAAAAAAAAGTTAATTGTGTGTTTGCATGGGCCATGATTTTGAAATAGTAAGAGGACATGTCTTATCTATTCTTTTTATTAATACATTTGAGTTTACTTACTAAATATATACTGAGCCATTATTGTCAAAATCAAAGATTTCACATTGCAATAATCCTATAATTAGTTTAACTACCCCTTGAAATATTTGAGATGCCTACTACCTGCACCACTGATTTTATGAAGGTTCATAATCTGTGAATACCATCCAATTTAAACTTGCTTTATATTCCATGTAAACTCTTTATATATACCACTAGAAAATCACATTAGATTCTTATTCCTGCAATGCATATACATATTATTTGTTGCATATCGTGGTTACTTTTTCAACCATTTTAGTTTGCCTCAAGGGATTTATAATGAGATAAAGAGCTTTTTACTATCCAGTCACATATTATGAGCCTAGTTTGAGTCTGCAAAGACCACTAATGCTCAGTTTGAGAATATTGCAATCTGCAAGCCATTTTATCTTTTAAATGTCTATGTCCTAACCTATATTTTGAATATTATGTGAATCCTTTTGTTGTAATAATCATTTGAATGGGAATGACTACTTACAAAATTGTATTGTAATGTTTTACACTATTTTAGCCCATGATGATTTATAATCTTTAAATCGTTAGTTTAGAGTAAGAAATAACCCATATCACATACACCTCTATATCATCATGATAGTTCAACTAGACAAGTTAATACAGTTCAACATCTATCACAGCACTCAAATCGTGAACAGTCATAATTATCCTGCTGTAAAGTAAACAGTCTCTGCTAAACACTAAATTCCAAAATATTTTAAAATAACATTCAAAGAGGTTTGTGCTGGTTCACTTGGTGGCTACTACAAAGAGATTATGATGCAAAAGTCAATGACATCTATAAAATTCTCATAATGGATTTGAAATAGCAAATAGTATACAGAAATGGACATTGGTAGAGATAGATACATCTCATAGATATTTCTCAACAGTCTCATTTTTAATGAATTGGGGATTACTAAACCATATCTAATGGTAGAAAATCCTGAGATTCTGTGAAAAATATGAAATATTATGTAACAAGTAAATATTCCATCTTCTTTTAAAGAATGCATTGCAGTGATTTCTGCCCAGTTCACAAGTTTTCCACTCAGACATCAGCAAAGCACAATTCAATGACAGAACCATAAATGCATGCTGTAGGGGAGAACTTTGAGCCAGTAGTTTCTCACTAGAAAAAGGAGACATTTATGAATCTCACTGGGAAACTTGGGAATCAGAGCTAATCATTTGTCAAATTACAACTATGTCTTTGAAAGCTGACACTGTGATTTCCATGGTGTCACACTTCTTGCTTCCACATTCCACTTCAATCAGCACTGACCCACCAATTGAGAAGAGATTCAGGCAAAAGATTAAACTGAAAGAAAGACCATTGAAAAGTTTCCAGAGACAGGCAGTGATAGAAGCCGATCTACCAAATAAAAGTGGTCCACGGGATACATAAGTGGATCAGAAATTATTTGGGGTCCCAAATGGTAAAGAATTGTAACTCAATGTTGCTATTAATCTCACGAATCTCTACTATGGAAACTGGACCTTCATCAGAATCAGGGCTGCTTCACTTTGTTACAATGTGGGATTACAACTCACCATAAAAGTAAATCATGAAAGGATAAATCACTCATTATAGGCAGAACTTGGCAGAAATGTGATTCAGTAAAAATGATCAAGGAAGGGAAAAAATAAAAAAACAGCCAGAGATCTAAAAATTTTAGAAAAATGAGTGAGTGGATGTTGCAGCAACAAATTCAAGTCTAAGTTATAGAATGAAGATATTTATTGACATTTACATATTAGATTATTAGTGAGTTCTCCAGGATTGATACATGTTTTACTTTGTCTTGACAGTAAAATCATTTAGAAATGGGTAGTTTTGTAAAACTGTTTCATGCCAATATAGGAGCATACAGGCATGCACCACACACACACACACACACACACACACACCATCACTGCTCAACTCCAATGTTCCACAATTTATTTCTCTTCTTATTACCAACTAGGATTCTATGATTACTGGTTTGGGAAAATAGAAAACATTTCACCATCAAATTTTACAGTATTGAAAATAAATGGTCTATGTAACATACCTACTTCTTCCTAGTATTTAGTTGGTAGAATGATTGAAAGGGGATGGGTTTAGGTAGAAGGAATATATACTTGACTAATCTTTTACTCAAATAAATATTCTTAGTAATAGTCATGAGTCAATGTTTACATTGTACATATTACTAAAAATCAATATAAATGAAAAACAATTTTTTTAAAACTACAGAATGTAAAATAAGATGATCTTTTAGTGTCAGCTCTCTAGGAATACTTAATATATGTTCAGGAATGTCTCTGTCTCTGTCTGTCTCTGTCTCTGTATTTCTATCTCTATTCAGAGAGAAGTTACTGAACCAACATGCCTGACAAAGGTCAAGGAAATTATATGAATGATTTTCTCATTGTCAGTTTCTATACAAAATGTTTGTCAGCTGTTATATTAGATTTTGCTTCTTGAGATTTTGCTTCTTGGGATTTATTGCTTAGCTTTTAGATCATTTTCTGAATTATCTTTTGATCATAGAGAGAATTAGATTTGTTTTCTAGTTTAAAATATTATCCATCTGTTACATAAAGAAAATTGTATTAATTTTGCATGTTTTTCCTATTGAAAAATTAGATTTCCGTTTTATGTATTTTGCCATTGATAAATTAGTGATCTAAAAACATTCAATATCTGGTTGAATCTCAACTGAACTAATTCTAATTTTGAAAATGACATGTGATCTTTATCTGTACTGTTTGGCCAAACAGTCTTTGCTCTTTATTTTCATGAACTTTTATGAAGAAAACAATGCTAAACAATACTCTGTAATCAAAATAATCTAAATAGAACATTTTAGCAGTAATTATTAGGTATGGTAAAAACACAAGTACCCATCATGTTTGAATATTTAAAAAATGTTTCCTTTTATAAGAGATAATTTGAAAATATGGTTTAAAGACATAAAATGTGATGTTCATGAAACAAACTACTATGATTTATCATAAAATTTGATTTAAAATTTGTTAAGAGACCAAATCTAAAGGAATAATAGGCCTTATCTGAGCTATTTAGGCATGGATTATCCACTAAGAAAAGGAATTCTGGAAAGTGCTCCATCTACCTTTTTTAATGGGTCCCGGCTCTTTGTAAAATATGCTTTATAAATGTTATCTAAGTGAAGTTCCCCATAAAAGTCTCCACCAGCAGATCCATCTAAGAAATATGCTTCAACCAAACCTGGTTATAGTATTTTAAATAAACATAAATGTTGATATTCAATTTTCACCCAAATACCTACAAATTACAGAATTCAGCAATTCCTCTAACTCGCCAAAGATAATTCTAGGTTTCCTAGTACAATTTTAATGTTGAATCATTCTACATATATACATTTTTATTTCTAAAAGCAATTTATTCACATCATGTATAGATATATTCCTAGGTAGAATGCTCAAGTAACCAAATTATTTTATTATATAGCAAAACTTGGTTATGTTGTAGATCGCTTTCAAAAAAATATTATATGTAATATACTAAATATTATATTTCAGTAAATTTTAACCCTTCAGTGGGAAATATCACTATCAGAAGTACGATTTGGGTAGCTTCAGCAAAATAAAATTATTGCATTCTAATAAGTTCTGAGTTCTTAAGAACTCCAATATATTTTTACAAATCTTCTATATTTATAATTCTCTCTTTATCTTGAACAAAGAGCATGAATCTTTGGTGGGTATTCAGATGATTTTTGCAGTTGTTTCCCAGAAAATTGAACAATACCTTTAACATGGTTCCAGAATGCAGCGCATAGGAAAACTGATTTTTACATCTTTGCAGTAAAACAACCAGAGAGAGGCTGACCCTTGAAGAAAATATTGGGTTTAACATGGCAATAAACAATTAGCAGCATTAATCGAGCCAACATTCAAGAAATTTCTAAACAATATAAATTCTGAAAGTTTCAAGTTCATCCACTAAGATATGCTAAAATATTAATAACTTAAAATATCAACATTTGTATTACCTCAGTAAGTATTGATGATTTTTCAAAAATTAGTCCACCAAGGTATTACTAGAATTTTTTTGGAAACCTCAGAACCATGATATGGATTTTGGCATCTTTGAATTTTTCTTTTCTGGGAGAGAGAAAAATCTATAAAATTTAGAACCTCATGAGACTCCACCTCGATGTGCATTCACCCTCACACAAAAGGAAAGCTTTATCAAAAAGTTCTGGAATATCAATTTCTTATAATTAGTCATTGATTTGAAGTGTGATTTAGTATAATACATTGTTGCGTGTTATTAACAAGGGCCTCAGTGAATTTAAGATGCATTAAATTGAACATTATCTGAAGGCAGTTGTGTGTTTTATATTATTCAAAGTAGTTGTTCCATGTTTTTGAGATTGTAATATTGAAAAATAAAACAATTTTAGTAAAACTACTTTTTTCTTTACCACAGTATTTTTACAATGAAAGATCAAGTGAATCATCATACCTTATGGTTTTACCTATATTAAAATCTGCTTATGGGGATATTTAGAAACAGATCAAAAATGCATAAATGTGTTCCTGTAGCTGCAGAGTTTATATTTTTTTACAAACTATGTTTTTATCTGTTCCTTCTAGTTAATTCTTTTCAATTCTAGAGTGTATATTGAATACATTCTAAAAAAGTTCTAAAATTTTTGTTTGTATAATATATGGAATCAATTCTATACAATGAGCTTATTATTTTCTGTAAGATGGGTAATATCTAAATCTCCAGAGTAATTATAGTACTACTCTAAAAGAAAATCTGCCCCATGTATATCTTAAAAAATACTAAAATGCTATAATAATTTATTGAGGAAGAAACATACATTCTGAATATTCTCAGAACATTTTATTAAAATAGTATATGTTATCCTTGCTTGATTTTGAAGGTACTTTATTAAGGTATAGCTTACATATTATACATGCAATAAAATATACAAATATGTAAGTGCACACATAAGTATCTTGAAATGTGGATTCCTCTGCATGATTGCTAGCATCAAAATATAGAATAAACCTTACCCTCAGCCAACACCAACCAGTCACAATGACCACCCTTACTTTGACGTCTTATTGTTTTTAGTCTTTTTGTTGCACTTGCCTACCTTTGAAATTGACATGAATGAAATTACAGCTATGCACTATGTACATGTCTGATTCTTGCTCCTTCTGCTGGAGAGTTGAGTCTGAAATTCTTCCATGTTACTTAATATATAAATAATTCCTACTTATAAATGATGAATAATGTTTTAATATTTTCTCAAATTGGAGGACACATAAAATTATTTTCATTTTGGGACAATTGTAAGAAATCTTTTTTTAATATTCTTGTATAAATATGTTTGTGGACATATGTAATCCTTTATCTTAAAAGAGTTGTTGAGTCATAGATTGGATGTATGTAAGCAACTTTCAATAGTGATTTAATCATTTGTACTGTTTTGCACCATACATATGGTGGGTTCATGTCTTGCCCTCCCAGGCACATTGTCCTTTAATTCTCACCGGTTTAATGATATATCCCTGTCATTATAGTTTGTATTTCAATTTGTATCACTGATAAAGTTGTATAACCTTACATACATTTCAAGTACAGATTATTTGATGAAACACATATTCAACTTTGGATCTCCTCTAAGAAAAAATACACCCCCACACACACACACAAAGTTTAAACCAGAAGGATATGTGGTTCAAGGTTACTAGTGAAGTGTGGAAGCTGGGGAATGTTTGAGGCGGTCTACGTGTGGGTGTGTAGGGGTTGCTCTGTGAATTATTATGAATTATTACCTATTTTTCTAAATATTATGAAATATTTAGAAAAATAGGTAATAAAAGTGCTGGATGCACTTTTTTATTTTCAAGTACTGTTTCTGGCAGAAAAAAATGCATATAAGCAAAGGCAAAATTTGTGTTATGCTCAAATTACTCTGCAATGTACCAAACCTGTTGGAATGAATCCATGTTTTCAGAGGTGTTAGAGCAGAGCTGAGTGCATACCCTTTTGAACGTAATTTTCAAGATTCATGATTAATAACATAAAGCATTGGGCTGATTGAATTAACTAATGTAAAATCTTTGGATATAAAACTAAAAGGTTTGCAAACATTTTCTGTAAAGGACAAAGCAGTAAATATATATGACTTTATAGGTTATGATGAGGTCTTTGTTGCAATTATATCTGGAAGTAGTATGCAAAAGCAACCGTAGGCATTATCAAAATAAACCAATTGGTGTGTTCCGTGAAATATTTAGAAAAATAGGTAATAAAAGTTTATGAATGTTTTACTTTTACTTTATATGTCATAGCAAGATATAACTTTCAGAGATAATAAGAAACTTGTACATGTTTTTGCTGCTGTAAGAAAGCATAAAAGAGATAGATGTGGCTGTTAAAAATCATATTTCTATTTATAAAATTTCCTAGCCTACTAAAATACTTATGTAAGACTAACAGTTTGCACTGTATTCATCAGTTTTTCTGTTTAAAAGAAGTTAAAAAATCATTTTGTCAAAATTTATAACTAATACTGATTGGGATTAGTAAAGTAATATTATATTTAATGTGTATGCAGCATAATTGAAATTTTCATGAAAATGCAAGAGAATTTTAACCTAAAGTCTCAATTTATTCATAACATAAGTGAGCATACTGAAAGAAAAATCTTGAATGCTTTTAACAGACTGAGACTCTGGCAAGTGTAATTTCATTTTTCTTGTTTTATTAATCCTGAGTCTGAAGCATGGTTATGAAATATGTTAATGTTTTAGAAAGAAAATGTTCCAATTATGAGTTAATTTACAAGATAATTATATTAAAACTGGAGAAAGTCATAAAAGTTTTCTTACAAGAAACTATGTACACCCAAATATAGAATTTGTCATTATCCTATTAAATTATCCATCATCCCTAGAAGCCTTAACAAAGACTAGTGAAAATATTATTTTTATTTTATATAATACGTTTTTATCTAAGACTCTAAATTCTACTGTAATGATCCAGATGGAAATGAATTAGAGTTGGAGAAAACGTTAGAAGTGGATCTTAACCCCATTTAAATTGAGAAAGGTGGCTACAGAAACCTTTATCGTATGAGTTTATACATGTGTATTTGCACATATTTTCTTGCTCTGTCAACTAGAACAAGAAGCAAAAGTGTCCTGTAATTGTGAAAATATCAAGTGACCAAATCTTACAAATAATATTCTCCAATTAAAGGAAACAGGGATCTTTGAATAAATGGTTGACTTTAGGACTAAAACAAAATATATAATATGCTCATGGATCAATTTGTCATGTCTAAAAGACTGTCATAAATTTTTTGAGTCCTTCATATATTCTTAATGTTAGTCCTCTTCTAAAGAGTAGCTGAGAAAATGTTTCCCATTTGATAGGTTGTCTCTTCACTCTGTTGATGGTATCCTTTTCTGCAGAAGCATTTTAATTTGATGTGATTCATTTATTAATTATTTGTAATATCACCAGTGCAATTGGAGTTTTATTCATAAAGGATTTGTCCTTTATTTCAATAGTTTTACCTATACTATCTTCTAGCATATGATGTATTTCTATTCTAATATCAAGATCTTTGATCCATTTTGTTTCAATTTATTGTGTAGTGAGTTACACTGATCTAGGGTCAATCTTCAGTGTGGAAAACCAGTTTTTCCAGCATCATTTGCTAAAGAGAACATCTTTCCTCAGGCAAAGGTGTTTGACCCTTTTGTAAAGGAAAGGATGATTAAGCCTGTGTGGAATTGTTTCTGTATCCTCTTTTCATCCATTGACCCCACCAGTCTGATTTTTGTCAATAACATGCTGTTTTTATCACTGTAGCTTTGTAGTATAACTTAAAGTCTGGAACAGTGATTCTCCCTGCCCTGCCCTCATTGCCTATAGCTGCTTTAGCTATTCCAGGTTTCTTCTGGTTTCATAGGAATTTAGGATTATTTTCTCTGCTTCTGCTGTTGATCGAGATGACAGTAAATTTGTGTAACAGTTTTGAAAGTATGCTCATTTGTACTCTATGCATTTCCTGGAAAAGTAGATACCTTTCTGTTTCTCCTATCATTTTCAATCTCTTCTTTCATGGTATATAATTTTCACTGCAGAAGTTTTTCACTTCCTTGGTTAGGTTTATTTCTAAGTATTTCATTTTTCTTGATGCCATTATGGTATATTCATTTTCTTGATGCTATTATTAGTATTGACTTTCTAATTTCTGTTTTGGTGAATTCATTATTGGTAAACAGGAATGTTACTGAGTTTTGAGTGTTGACATTCTATCTTGCTAATTACTGAATTGAGTTATCAATCTAGGAGAATTTTGGTGGTATTTTGGGTTCTTTATTTAAAAGACCATGCCATTAGCAAATAATGCTAATTTAACTTCCTTTTTTCCTACCAAATTGCCTTTATTTCTTTCTCTTCTCTAATTACTCTGGCTAATGTTTCAAGGACTATGTCGAACAGGTGTGTTGATAGTGGGCATCACTGTCTTGTAAGATCACAAAAATGTCAACAATGATGGGATAAATATGCTCAAGGTGAGGGGAAATATTCTGAGGAAATATTAATCACAAAGTGTTTTTTGCTGCAATAATTTTTATTTAAACATTGTACATCTTGATAACACTTCATATATAAGGAACTCCTACAACTCAGTAGCAAAAACCTAATAAAGAAAACGAATATAACCAAAGACCTGAATAAGTACCCTTTTAAAGAGCCACAGGTGCTCAATAGATAAATGAGAAGATGTCACTAAACATTAGGGACAATCAAATTAAAATTAAAATTAGATATCACTTCATACTTGGCAGATAGGCTGATAATCAAATAAAAGAAAATATTGGCTAAATTGTGAAGTTGTATCTATTGAAACATGATGGCAGAAATGTAAAATGTGACTCCACTATAGAAAACAGTATGAGTTTTCCTCAAAAATATAATATGATCTAGCCATTTTACTTCTGGCTACTTACCCCAAAGTGATGATGGAACCCTCACATTCACATTGTCACTATTCATAATTGTCAACATGTAGAAACAACCTAGAAAATACAATAAATACACACAAATTAGTATTAGCCTTAAAAAGAGGAAACTTCTCACTACGTGACAATGTAAATGATTTTAGAGGACTGTGATTGAGTGAAATAAGACAGCCACAGAAGGACAAGTACTGTACAATTCCACTTAAGAGGTATTTACAGTAGTTAAGTGTATAAATCAAATACTGGAACTGGATGCTGGGGACTCTGTGGGAGGAAGCAGGAAACAGCAAGTTGCTAAACAGGCATAAAGATAGAGCTAGGGAAATGAATGGGTTTTACATATCTGCTGAACAGCATTTGCCATAGTTTGTAGTATTGTATCTTATTATATTGAAAAAAATTGATAAGGAGGTAAATTCCACATTAAGTCTTTACTACAACGAAATAAGCTTTTAAAAATGTCAATTCCTTCCAAATTGATACACAGAATTACAAGATTTCTACAGTATCTAGTCATTATTGACTAAATCATTCAAAAATTTTGTGGAAGAGCAAATAAATTAAATCTACTAGTACAATTATGAGAAAAATAAAATGTGAAGAATAAATCTGTCCAGTTTCCAACCTTAATATATAGCAACAGTAATGAAAACATCAATACTGTTAGAATAAGAAGCACTAAGAGGATAGATCATCAAAAAGATATTAGAAATAAAACCAAATATATTGAACTGATTTTTAATATAGATAACCAAGCAATTCAGTCAGGTAGGATGGATTTCTCAACAAATGATATTGTAATAACTGAACACACATGAGGTAAAAATTAAAATAAATTCAGACTAAACCTCAAACTTTATACAGAAAGTAATTAAAATTGACCACAAATTAAAAGTAAAACATGAAACTATCAAGCTTTGGGGGAAAACAAAGTCATAACTTTTTATGATCTAATAAGGCAAAACATTAATACCTAAAATCATAACCTGTAAGAGGACAAGTTTCAGTTTATTAAAATTAAAAATTGTTTTTATTCTGAAACAGGCACAAATGGGATGGAAGTTTATCTCAGTGGCATAAGCGCCTGCCTGGCAAGCACGAGGTCATGAGTTTGATCCCCGGTACCAATAAATAAATAAATAAATAAAACAGGCACCAAAGATTAAAGGTAGAGATTATATACTCAGAATCGTATATGTCATACATTTAAAAAGAACTACTATAAAATATATACAAAAATTAGAAAGTCAACAATAAATCTCATAAATCCAATCAAACATAAAGCAACATAAATGGAGACTTCACTGAAGAGGACATGCTGGTGCCCAAAATCTATAAAAATGTATCATTCTCTATTAGAGAAATTCAAATCAAAACAAAGTTTATTGCTTCCAACACAGTAACAACTCTCTCCCTTATACATGATTAATAAAAAGAAAAAAAGCTATAAAGTAAAAACTATTACACTGGTAAATAGTTGAATGATGTCTTTATGAATAACTTGTTCAGTTACACATGAAACAGTAATCGTGGGCCATTAATTTCAGAATAGTGAAAACATTTACATATGAAATGTGTACATAAATGAGTTCTATCAGCTGTATTTTTAATAGTTCCTTTGATCAGTGAATGAACTGTTGTGTGTTTATACTATGGAACAACGATTAGCAATAAAAATCAACTAGATATATACAAAAGCCTAGTTGAATCTCTGGAACATTATTCTGAGTGAAAAACAAATTTTAAAAAAATTACATAAGGTATGTCTTTTCATGTGACATTCTTGGGAAGACAAAAATCACAGAGAGGGAGCACATAGGTGGCCAAATGACAACAAAAACCAGGAATGGGAGGGAACTAGCAGTACAGGGCTGCTGTGAGTGATGGACAAGTTCTGTATTTCGGGTTCAGTCGTTTCTGTACCCCAGTATTCATATTCCACTATAGAATTTTCAAGAGGCAACCACTGTGGGAAACAGAAAAGGATGCATAGAAGCTTGGGGCAATATTCCTTATAGTTCTGTGTGAATCAACCATTATTTCAAGTCAGAAATTAATTTAAAATACATTTGTAATACATCTGAAATAATGGTACAATGGCTTCAGCTAAAAAAAGATTGAATGTTGATATTATTAGTCAATATCAAGATTCATATTGATAATTACTCGCTGAAGATTTATAGGTTCACATCACATAATCAGTATTGGACCCTTACAGAAAATATTAATAATCTAGCAGCAGAATGGGAAAATAAGCTGGGAGTTAAGAAAGATAACAGTGAGAATCATGCTGTATCATAATAATATTCAATAAATGCTATCAAAGTGGTTTAGAAACCTTATTAAATAATTAAGACATTCAACCAATCTTTGTATTAATATCAAAAAGTTCTTGTGGAAATTTTATCTCCTGATATGGAAAACAATAATATGAATATCCAATGCTTTTCTGCTCCATTTTGGATTACTTTTGTTTAATCCATATGATGAACATACACTAGGTTAATAATTTACCAGTCATAGAAACACAGATTATTTCCAGTTGAGAGATTTAAATTAATAACTAGTTACTATTTTGAAAATAATAAATTATTATTTGGCTGAATATCACTACAGTATGATTGTTATTACTAAAAATATCCACACATATATATAAAGCACACATTAGGTTTGATTTAGTAAAATATGAACCTGGTGATTTGCAGATGGTTTAATTTTTAATTGTACTTTCTATTCATTTATCTGAATTATGTCACCTTAATAGCTTTACATTAGAATTATTTGAAATTTAAATCTGTGTTTTTCATTAAAAGTGTTTTAAAATAAGACAAGAAATTCTATTATTCCTGATTTTCTGAGGGTTTTTTGTTGTTGTTGTTATTGTTGTTGTTGTACCAGGAATCAAACTCAGTACCTTGCACTTGCCAGGGAGGCACTAAGCAATACTATTATGAAACAATAAAATTCATACTTAGAAATTGATGTAGAAGGATGGTTGTAAATTGGAAATTTTGTCATAACTTTTCCTTTTATCATTCGTAGATTCAACTAAATCATCCAAACATCTTTCATAGTCCACAAAATACACACCAAGTATTTGAATTTTACCTTTTTTTTCCTGTTGAATAATTTCAATTATTTGGAGAAACATCAGTCACATTATCTTGTCTAACAGTGATAGATTTTTTATGAATTCCAAGAAATAAACATAATGGTAGAGTCATATCATTTGTTCATACTTCAAGATTGTTTTTCAGAGAATTTTCAAAAATTTTTCATGAGTTATTTTTATCACATTCTAATGATATATATATATATATATATATATATATATATATATATATATTCCTTGAAGGGAGCAAAATATTACATCTTGAAAAATTATTTTCTTAGAAAAAATAATTTTTAAAGAATTAAGTAAAACAATTATTTTATAATTGAAGCAGAACTCAATGTGTCACATCACATTTCTCCAATAAAATATACTAGTGCATGGTGATAGATATGGGTCCAGTTTTAATCTTTGGCATGTAGAGAGCCAATTTTTCCAGCACAATGTTTTAAAGACACTATCTTCCAATGAACATATTTGGCCCCTTTGACAAAAATAATGTGACTGAATACGTTTGTAGTTGTGTCTGAATCTTTTAATCAGTTCAACTGATCCTCAGATCTTTGTTTGTCACTGCTATGCTGATTTTACCACAATAGCTTTGCAGTATAATTTCAAATCAAAGATTGTGATGCCTCCTGCCTTGCCTTTGTTGTCCATGACTGCCTTTGCTGCTCCAGGTTTCTTCTGTCAAAATGAATCAAAGATCTATATATTAAAGCAGAAACCCTAAATTTATTTGAAAGTAGATAGAAATTTTTAAGACACAGATGCAGAGTTCATAAACAAAATCTAGACAACTAGGGAAATAGTACAAAAAATCAACAACCAGGATCTCATTTTATTAAAAAGCTTTTGCACAACAAAAGAAATCACCAACACAGTGAAGACAACCAACAGAGTGGGAAAAAATCCCTAGCCTCTTGTCTGTCAGAAAAAGGACTTAAATCTGGGACATATGAAGAACTGAAAAAATCAGATACCCCAAATTCAGACTCAGTCCCAAAATGGGAAATTTAGATGAAGATGTACTTCTCAGACAAAGAAACATAAATGACAAACAAATATAAATGTTCAACACCACTGATCATTCAAGAGATGCAAATGAAAACAGCATTAAGATTCTATCTCAACCCAGAAAGAATGGCTATCATCAAGAAATCAACCAAAAACAAATGCTGGTGAAGCTGGGGGGCAAAAGGAATCCTCCATTGTTGGTGAGAGTGTAGACTGGTACAACCACTGTGAAAATTAGTGTGTGAGATTCTTCAAAAAATTAGCCTTAGATGTCCCATTCAACTCATTTATTCCCTTTCTGGATATGTTCCCAGAAGAACTAAAAACATCATACCACAGCGATGTATGTGCAACCATATTTATAGCAGCACAATTTGTAATAGCTAAACTTTGGAAACAACCCAAATGCCTATCACCTGAGGAATGGATAAAAAAGATGTGGGATTTTTATACAATGGAGTACTAGTCAGCCATAAAGAAGGATAAAATTGAAACTTCTACAGGTAAATGGTTGCATTTTGAAATCATGCTCATAAGTGAAATAAATCAGACTCGCATGTGTAAACATCATACGGTCTCATCAGTGTGAGGAATGGAAACAGTAAATAAGGTCTAAAATTTACATTACATATTATGAAATGGGAAGAAAGGGTTCAAGGGGCAAAGGACACTAGGATGAGTGAAAGGCAAAAGGACAAAAGGGAAAACAGAAAGAAATGAAAGTCAGTTATACTACTAATATCTCTTAGTTCATTGAAAAGGAAAGTTTCTGCTAATGTCATTTGGATAAATTTTAATGCCTATATTTTTTACTCTGGATATCTACTTTAAAGATAACAGTATGCAATGTGTTAACTATTGTTATTCTATTATTTTAAGAAGTTTTGCTTTACCTTTATTCTGTAAAATTAAAAAAACTATATTGTAAAATTTCATACTAATTATAAGAGAATATAAATAATCCTATTAATAGAAAGTTCTGTTATTATAATTTATATCAGAAGTTAACATTTCTGCATGAACATTTTCATATAAAGAAAAATATTGATTCAATTCTTTAATATTTTGATAATGGAATTTTAGCTACCTTTACAGAATTTAATTTTGTGAAAATCTTTTTACATAAAAGTATTGCAGCTTTTTTATTTCTAATTTTTTTACCACTGAGTATTGAATCCAGAGCCTTTTTAATGAGGTATATTCTTGCTGCTTTTTATGTTTTTATTTTTGAGACAGGTTCTTACTAAGTTGTTAAAATGTCCAGAATGAGCTTCAATTAATGATCATACTGCTTCAGACCTCTAGAGTGCTGGAGTTATGGGGGAAAATTAAAGAGAAAAGGTAATTTTTCAACATAAAATTAATGATAAATATAACTTACTATACCAGCATTATCTTATCCTATGGTTGTTTTAGATAAAATTATTCCCTCTCATGTCTGAGTAAACATTTATTTTTAAACACAAGTTATTTTGACATTAAATTTAATAACCAAAATTTTGTCTTGATATTTGTAATACTAAGGCAATATTTAATGGCCAGTAAATAAATGCTATTTACTAAGAGCACAGTTATTATTATTTAATCTATTTAATATTCTTTGCCATTTATTTATTTATTTACTAAAGTTTTTAGTGTCAAATAACTTCAACAGATTTGTATGAAAATATCACTTTCAGTAAAATTTCTGTGTTATATGGGAAATACACTTATTTGCCTATATTTCTATGTAGGCTTAAGTAGAGTAAAACAGAGAAGGTTTTAGTATAAAATGATTGTAATACCAATCTTTTAATAGGTATGCATCCTTCATTAAATTTTTTTATTTAAAGGTAAAAAAACAGGAAAAAGGTAGAAATATTACAGAATTTCAAGAAAAGAAGATAAACAGTAAAAAATCACTAGTTGATAATTTGCATATTGTTCTTTTAGGAATAGTTATTCAAGTTACAGAATTAAAGCACACAAAGTGCACACTCAAGCAATGAGAGTGCAAACAGATCTGTTCAACAATCCAACAAGGACCTAGAAATATGATCATCAATCCCACACACCTAAACATACATGCAGCTATATCTTTTATAGTGCTTCCTATTTCCTCTTTTTCTACATTTTTATAATTTTATTTAAAGAGAAGGAAAAAAAGCAAAACAGAAAAAAGGGTAGCAACAATACAGAAATCTAAAAGAAAGAAAGAAAGAAAGAAAAAAGAGAATGAGAAAAAGCCCCACTAAGAAATCAGTAATTTATAAATTACATACTATCATCCTGGATGTAGTTGTTCAAGTTAAAAAGTTAAAGGGCACATAGTAAATATTCAAACAGTCAGACTACAAACAGTTCTGCTCAAAGATCCAACAAAGATTCAGGAATATGATCATCTGTTTTACACACTCAAACATACATGTAGTTATATCCGTTAGAGCACTTTCTTTTCCTCTCTTTTTTGCAATAGCAATTACAGATCTTAGTTTTATTATTCTTGTAGTTCTTATTTGCTTTTTACACTAGAGACACAATATGATATTTATAAATATGATTCTTATTTATTTCACTAATGAGGATAGTCTCAAGTTGTCTCCATTTGGCTATGAAGGACTCAAGATCATCCTTTTTTACAGCTGAGTAATATTGCATTGCATAAAAATGCCACATCTTTTCATCCACTCTGCAGTTGATGGGTATCTTGGTTCTTTCCAGGATTTAGCTATCACAAATTGTGCAGCTATGAACATGGGTGTACATATATCGCTGTGATACGAAATTTTCAGTTCTTCCAGGAAAATACCCAGGAGGAGAATAGCTGGATTAAATGGAACTTCCAATCCTAGTCTTCTGAGAATTCTCCATATGGATTTCCATAATGGTTGCACCAGTTTACATTCCTACCAACAGTGGAGCAGTGTTTCTTTTACCCGCTGTCTCGCTAACATTTGTTTTCAGTTGATTTCTTCGTGGCAGCTATTCTTTCCAGAGTAAGGTGAAATCTCAATGTTGTTTTAATTTGCCTTTCTCGAATGCCCAGTGATGGTGAACATTTCTTCATGTATTTCTTTGCCATTTGTATATCTTTCTCTTAGAACTGTGTGTTCATCTCAGATGCCCATTTTTGGAGAGGGTCTTTGAATTTGGGGGGCTTGATGTTTTTCAATTTTTTATATATTCTGGACATAAGTCCTTTGTCTGAGGGGTTGCTGGTTAAAATTCTTTCCCACTTTGCTGGTTTTCTTTTCACTCTGTTGGTGATTTCCTTTGAAGTGCAGAAACTTTTCAATAATATGAGATCCCATTTGTTGATTCTTTGAAGTGTTTCTCGTGTAGTTTGTGTTTTGTTCATGAATTCTCTGCCTACCCCTATATCTCCAAGACTTCTACCTACCTTGTCTTCCAGTAGATTTAGTGTTTCTGTTTTAATATTTAGGTCTTTGATTCATTTAGACTTTAGTTTTTTGCATGGTGATAGGCATGGATTTCAGTCTTAGGCATGTAGAAAGCCAGTTTTTCCAACACCATTAATTGAAGAGACTATCCTTCTTCCAGTGGACATATTTAGCCCCTTTGTCAAATATGAGGTGGCTGAGTGTCTTTGTAGTTGGTCTTACATCATCTAATCAGTTCCATTGATCTTCATGTCTATTTCTTTGCCAATACCAAGCTGATTTTATCACTATGGCCTTATACGACTTTTCAAGTCAGGAATTGAGATGCTTCCTACCTTGCTTTTGTTGCCTAAAATTGCTTTGCTATTCTAGGTTTCTTCTGTTTCCAAATCAATTTTAGTAGTCTTTTCTCTAGATCCGTGAGGTATGTCAATGGTATTTTGATTGGGATTGCATTAAATCTGTGTAACAGTTTTGGGAGTATGGCCATTATCACAATGTTGGTTCTTCCTTACTAAGAGCAAGGAATGTCCTTCCATTTTCTAATATCCTCTTCAATCTCCTTTTTCAGCATCCTATAATTTTCAGCATATAGGTATTTTACATTTTTAGGTAGGTTGATTCCTAAGTATTTCATTTTTTTAGATGTTATTGTAAAGGGCAATATTTCCATAATTTCTCTCTCAGTGAGTTCTTTGTGTACAGGAATGCTATTGATTTTTGAGCATTGACTTTGTATCCAGCTACACTGCTGAACTTGTTTATTACCTCTAGCAGTCTTTTAATGGAGTTTTTTGGGTCTTCTATATAGAGCATCATGTCATCTGCAAATAGTGATAATTTAACTTCTTCCTTTCCTATCTTTACTCCTTTTATTTCTCTTGCTTGTCTCATTGCCCAGGCTAGTGTTTCCAGAACTATGTTGAAAAGGAGTGGTGATAGTGGACATCCTTGTCTTATTCCTGATTTTAAAGTGAGAACTTTCAGTTTTTTTCCATTTAGGATAATGTTGGCTGTTGGTTTATCATAGATGGCCTTTATAAGGTTGAGGTAGACACCGTGTATTCCAAGTTTCTGAAGGGTTTTTATCATGAACATGTGTTGGACTTTGTCAAAAGCTTTTTCTGCATCTATTGAGATGACCATGTGGTTTTTGTTTTTTGCTCTGTTGATGTGGTATATTACATTTATTGATTTGCATAAGTTAAACCATCCCTGCATTCCTGGAATGAACCCAACTTGGTCATGATGTATAATCTTCTTGATGATTTGCTGCATTCTATTTGCCAGTACTTTGTTGAGAATCTTTGCATCAATGTTCATTAGTGAGATTGGCCTTTAGTTCTCTTTTTTGGTGGGTTCTTTCTCTGGTTTTGGTATCAGAGTAATACTTGCCTCCAGGAATGATTTAGGGAGGATTGCTTTTTTCTCAATTTCATTGAAGAGTTTAAGGAGTACTGGCATCAAATCTTCTCTAAATTTCTTTTACAATTCAGCTGTGAATCCATCAGGACCTGGGCTTTTCTTTGTTGGTAAGTTTTTAATAACATTTTCAACTTCAAGAGCTGATATTGGCTTGTTCAAAATTGCTATATCTTCTTGGTTGACCTTTGGTAGTTCATATATTTCTAGAAATCTGTCCATTTCCTCTGTGGTTTCCACTCTGTGTGAGTAGAGATTTTCAAAGTAGGTATTTGTGATCGTTTGAATTTCCATGGGATCTGTAGTAATTTCTCCCTTTTCAGTTCTTATTGCTTGAATTTGGGTTTTTTCTTTCTTTTCTTGATAAGGTTAGCTAGGGGTTTGTCAATTTTGTTTATCCCCTCAAAAAACCAGCTTTTTGATTTATTAATTCATTGTATTTTTTTTAGTTTCAATTGCATTTATTTCTGCTCTAATCTTTACAATATCTTCTCTTCTAAGAGCTTTGGATTTAGCTTTCTCTTCTCTTTCTAGAATCTTGAGATGGAGCATTAAGTTGTTTGTGTTCATTCTGTTTTCTTGATATGACTATTTATTGCTATATATTTCCCTCTTAAGACTGCTTTCATTGCATCCCACAGATTACAGTATGTTGTTTCTATATTTTCATTGAATTGTAGGTATTGTTTTATTTCTTCTTTAATTTCATCTGTAACTCACTGGTTGTTCAAAAGGCTGTTATTTAATTTCCATATATTTTGCAGATTTTACAATTTCTTTTGCCATTAATTTCCAATTTCAGTGCACTATGGTCATATATTATGCATGGTATGATTTCAATACCTTTGCATTTACTTAAGAATGTTTTATGGGATAATATATGGTCTATTTTTGAGAATGTCCCATGTGCAGCTGAGAAGAATGTGTATTCTGATGTGGTTGGGTGGAAGACTCTGTAAACATCTACTAAGTCCAATTGCTCACAGGTATGATTCTGTTCTGTTATTTCTTTGCTGACTTTTTGTCTAGTTGATCTATCTCTTTGTGACAATGGGCTGTTAAGATCTCCTGTTATAAATGTGTTCCTGTGTATTTGGTTTTTCATGTCCATTACTATCTGTCTTATACAGTTGGGTACTCCTGTATTTGGCGCATTTATTTTTAATTGTTAGTTCTTCCACTTGAATTTTACCACTAACAAGTATGTAGTGACCTTCTCTACCTCTTTTAATCATTTCATGTTTAAAGTTCACATTGTCTGCAAATAGAAGTGCTACCTCTTCTTTTTTCTGGGTTCCAGTTGCATGGAATACTGTTTTCCATCCTTTGACTTTTAACCTATGAGTTTCCTTTTGGGTCAGATGTGTTTCTTGTATACAGCATATTGTGGGATCCTGTTTCTTGATCCATTCTGTCAATCTATTTCTTTTTATAGGTGAATTGAGGCCATTTATATTTATGGATATCACTGATATGTACTGGCTCAACTTTGCCATGTTATGTTCCAATTGTTTCTTTCTGCTTTTCCTCTTATTTAATTGCTTATGCTACCTGGTGGTTTCTTTCTGTTGTTGTTTTGGGGATTGTGGTCATTTTTATCTCTGTCTAGAATGTCTTTCAGTACTCTTTCTAGGGTTGGTTTGGTGGACATGAATTTCTTCCGTTGTTCTTTGTCATGGAAATATCTTGTTTCTCCATTAAATTTGAATGAAAGTTTTGCTGGGTACATAAATCTGGGTTGAAGGTTTTCTTTCAGGCTTGTAATACCTCACTCCAAGCTCTTCTTGACTTGAGGGTTTGTGCTGAGCAGTCTGCCTTGATTCTAATGGGCTTTCCTTGATAGGTGAGTTGTGTCTTTTCTCTGACAGCTTTTCATATTCTGTTTTTATGCTGTATGTCTGATATCTTAATTATTATGTGTCTGAGTGTCGATTTATGTTGATTGTGACTGTTTGGTGTTCTCTATGCCTCACTTATCTGCATATCAGATTCTTTCCCTATGTTTGGGAAATTTTCTGCTATTATTTCTGTAAATACTTTATGTCAGTCATTTGCCTGGACTCCTGTATCTTCGCTATTGCCCATTATTCTTATATTGTTGCTCTTGGCATCATCATGGAGCTTCTGGATTGTCATTTCATGCTGCTTTGTTATTTTTAAAAGTTCTATCCTCTCCTGATCACTAACTGAGATCCTGTCCTCAAGGTCCAAAATCCTATCCTCAGCTTCCTTTAGGCAGTTTTGCATGCTTTCAATAGAATTTTTTGTTTCTTGGATGTCTCTTTGAGTTTGTTTCATGAATTCTGCTTGTTTTCTATATTGTTCATTCAAAGTTTCAATCAGTTTTCCATGCTCAGGTACTTTTTTCTCTAGTTCTTCTTTAGCTGCATTCAACAACTCCTTTACTAAAGTTGTTATTTCTATCTTTACATGGGAGACTACTTCTAATTTGATTTCCTCTATAGCCTGATGCAGTTGTTATTTTATTTCACTCACTCTCTTTTCAGAGATTCCTGGTGTGTTACTTTTGGTGTCCTCTATTTCAATGTCTCCTATACTTGCTTCTGGTGAGCTATATGTTTGAGACTGCATTTTGCTTTTTTACTTTGTCATTTTCACTCTGCCTGGTGTTTTCTATGTGTAGGATGGGATCACACACACTCTTTTCAGACACACCAAAGTCTTATAGTTTGGATGGGGTTTTACTACTGGCCCTATTTATCCCCTGTATACCTCTATTTTTAGGGTATACTCACCACATTGATACAGTCAATCCACTGTAGTCCAAAGTTCACCACCTGGGAGCAAAGTTCCAAATTTTTTCACACTATCTGGATCCAACTGAGATCTTCTGATGTTCCAGTTGGGAGGGTGGGCCCATCTGTAGCAGTCCAGGGCAGTTTTCAGTCTTGGGTGGGCCTCCTCAATGTTCCAGGTGGCAGGGTGGGCCCACGGGGAAGGTTCAGGGTAACCTACCCCTGAGGTGGGCTTGTGTTGAGTTCCCGGTGGTAGGGCAGGCCCTTGGTGGAGGTGAAGTGTAACCCTGCCCTGAGGCAGGCTTGCGCTGAGTTCCCCCTTCATTAACTTTTAATGTTTTATTTGTTTCACTTAACATGGGTATACTAAATTTTGTTTTTTAATAGCATAAAACTTAAGACCCAAAGAATACATTTATAAAAACACTTATTATATTCAATATTAGTAGATATTATTTGTTATGATGACAGATATCTGTTACTTATACCTGGAATACATTATAAATTAAAAATAATGTAATTCTAGTTGTTTTTGTCTCATTTTTAGCACTATAACTAATTTCAGTGATATTTTTCCTACTTAAAGAATGTTCAGATATTAGGACAGATCAATTTCATATTAATAGAACTTCTTTTATGAGTGAATAATTTAATACTATAGAGACAAAATATAATTTTCTAGTAAATGTGGTTTTATCTGCTTATTTTCCCCTTCACATCTTAACTCTTCTAGACTCTTAACAAACTTTTAAAAACTTGCAGGTGTAATGACAGAAAAGTATCATTTTATCACATTTCAAATTAGATTGTTGTAACAATTAAGAGGAAATGAACAATGAAGTAGAGATCAAACTCATTCTTAATTGCCAAATCTTCCAGAATCTACATAAAATTATACTCATCTAAAGTCATTAATTTAGTGAGCAGGTTTTTATTTAATTTCACTTGGGAGAAAAATGAAACTGCAAAATTAGTTAATGTTCAATTCTGCAATTGAGTCAAGGAAATAATCATAAATTATTTGTAATGTAAAGAGAAGTTTCAGCAAAGAAAAATATTATAATTAAGTCTCCAATTCAGTAGTAGTATATAAATATTATATGCAAAGAGATAGAAAGTTGTATATAAGAGACATCATTGCATGTTCAAGGTATAGAATATTTATAGCTCAAGCTATTCAGTTAAGAAGGATATTTTAAAGCAACATAGTTAAGTGTCTAATACCACCTCTCATATTTTTCAGTATAATTACCAAATGGAATTAGCATAAATTACCTTTTGGCAGCAGGTAAATCATTATTGTTAAAACTAACATGTTACACAATATATATTTTCTGATATCAGTAATGACTCCCCAGTGAAGAATTTAAAAAGTCTAGCATTAGTGATCTATTTGTGATTATATTGGGCTTTGGTCTTCTGAGCTAATGAAAAAAAATTTTTTATCCATGCATGAATTTATAGACAAGGCAAAATATAAATGAATTGGGTTTCCAATTTTAGATTTTTACTGAAGTGCGAAAGTTATGCACGCATCTGTCCTCAAGTAGCTCATTGCTGATTGCAGGAGATAGAAATTATAAAAGGGCAATTATAAAACATGTGCCAGGTGCTAAAATGGATATTTGAGCAAAACCTTTGGTATACTTAAGCAAAATAAATTATTAAGTGTTTGGTGGTCAGTATTATATAAACATTGTATAAACTTTTGAAGATTAATAAGTCCAGCTACAAGTATAAAACAATTGTGCACATGCGTGTTAGTGTGTGTGTGTGTGTGTGTAATATATGGAGTGATGGTACACTGTCCAGCAAGCGGTCTTCTGCCTGGTTGTTTATACTGGACTAAACTCAGAACTTGCCCCAAAAGATTTTTTTTTCAATATTAAATTTCTTCCCAGCTCTGTCTTAGTCCATTCTCTGTTGCTCTAACCAAATACCAAATGACTGGGTAATTTATTTTTAAAACAGGTGTTTATTTGGGCTTGATCTTTTTCAGGGTGGGAAATTCAAGATTGGACACTCACTTCTGGTTAGCTTCCAGTAACATGGAGAAAAGCAGAAGAGCAATTAATCACACATCCTAAGAGAAGAAAAAGGACTACCTTCTGAGATAGCTAACCGGGTCCCCCCAACCAGGCCTGGATGTATTCATGAGAGCTTCGTCTCCATGACCCAAACACATCTTACCCTCAGCTCCTAACGCCTCACTCAGGATTCGTGATCAAGGGTCAACCTGAGTGTTGGTAGAAAAAAATTATATTCAAACATAACATAATATACATGCATAATATACTAATATGCATAATATACTATGGTAAGTTTATAGCACTTTGATAGTCCAACTGTCAGAAGTAAATCCTCTCAGGAAAGATGGCTGCCAGTATCCTCAGGCTTTCAGGGATGACAGATCATGGGAGTTTTTATTCAGAAGGTGATCTTGACTCCTGTGTTCATGTTCCTGTGTCCTGAAATGCTGGCCTCATCTGATAAGTCAAAACACAAATTATTCTTTTTTGTAGTTATTTTAGCTCTCTAAAAGAATATAGAATCCAAATTATTTTCTCCTTCACCTAGCTTTTGCTATCATGACTGTGCTAGGTACATCTGTAACTGCTGAGACAATGCATCAGGTACTCAAAGTTAAAGGAGTAAAGATTTATTTTGGCTCACAATTTGCAGAGGTTTCAGTCCATAGTCAGCTTGCTCGAAGGCAAGATGGCATCACAGAAGAGAAACAGTCCCTGGCAGGGCAGACAGAAGGCAGAGAGCAACAAGGAGACAGCTGGGCTTTCCATTTTATCTTACCCAGGCTAACAGCCTTTGAATGGTGCCAACAAGAATGAAATTAATTCCAACCAGTGGACTAATTTAGAACCATGCAAATTTAATACCAGTGTAGCATGCCCCAGAAGAGGCCAGCATCAAGAAGTCCTTTTTGTGAGTGCATGACACTTGAGGGAGGGTCATCTAGATACAAACCTTAACAATAAGCTTGGGAAAATAAAAATCATTACTTATTTGTAACCAAAGAAAATAATTCTCACTTCACAATGTTACTTTCAAGATATACAGGATTAAAGTGGAACTTATTGCAAAACTATCATGTTTTTAAAATCAGATTCTTACTATATAGTGCAAATTGGCCTTTAACTCACTATGAAACAGGCCTTGAACTTTTGGGAATCCTCCTGCCTTGGCCTTTTGAGTGCTGGGATTACAGGGATCCAACACCTTGCCTGACTATAAAATCACATAAAGGGAACAAAAAATAAGATTGTTCACTAGTACTTGTCTCAAGTAAAGTTCAAGAAAAACACTTCAGTATTAGCAGAAAAGGTTTTATGTTAAATATAAACATGTATCTTTTATGAAGTATTTTATCCACAAGGTAAGGACTATAATCTTAAAGCATGATGAGATATACATTCTAAATTAATGTGGAAAACAGAAATAAGATGAACTATGGCCAGTCCGTGCACAGAGTTTTTCTATGGGACATCTTTAAATGTCTTGAAAGGGAGTATTGGGAAATTATGAGTACTACATGTGAAAAAGAAAAACAGTGTAAGACTAGTCAGAAAGAAATATGAAATTCATGCTGTACAATGACAACTGAATGAAGCAAAAGCCAGTATTTACAACATATGCAAAAATGACAGCAGGAAGAACAAGTCTTAATAAAATACACATGCTGTGTGTCTGGGAGAAATCGGGTAAGTAGAAGCTTGTTTATTCCTCCGTTGTCTGTGGAATACACTGAAAACAATAAGAATAGCATTAGGGAATGATAAAGCATGCAAAATATTTCATAAGAGAGGCAAAACAGAAATAACATTCTTGCATATAAAGTGTTGACATTATGAAAATGTCAATGAACTAATAAAGATTACCAGATATCTTTCATAAAAATTTAAATCAGATGTGTGAATTTCTCTGTAAATTATTTCTATATGTCATCTGAAAAATAATACAGGTAAAAAACAAAAGAAAAATATAAAACAGAGATTAAGGAGAACGTTACCACTCATGAGAAAAAGTACATAGTTATATTATCATAATAAATAACAGATATATATATATGAAACACAAAAATATTAACTCAATTATTTAAAAGACATGCCTCAAAATTTTATGGGAATTTAATGTTTAATATAAATGAACTTAAAATCAAGGAATAATATATATATATATATATATATATATATATATATATATACTATTTATTATAGTATTGGAAAAACTGAAGAACTAGGAAATAATGTATAACCCCTTATAACAAATAATATTTTAAAACAATCACAAAATTGAATGCAGAAAGCAACACATAACAGCCACCACTGTTTGGATTGTGAATGTGTGCAAAGGCACCTGTGTTAAAAGTTTGATTCCCAGTATGGAGCCAGTGGCAGGTGCTGTGGCCTTTAGGAGGTGGGCCTGTCCCTACAAAAGGTTTGGGGATCCTGCTGTCCTCCTTCTCCTTTTTGATCCTTGGCTCATCATGTACAGTTTTGTTCTGCTCTGCTCTCCCTTCATGATGTGCTCCCTTACTGCAGACCAGAACCTCCAAAATGTGATACAAAGAAAGCTTTTCTCTTTAGAAGTTAATTTTCTCAGGTGTTTAAGTACAGTGATGGAAAACTGATCTGTACAATGCCAAAATTAAAAAAAAAAAGATCAACTTGATCTTAAACTGTAAACATAGACAAACTCAAACAAAACAAAAAAAAATCTCATTTATAAATGTTATTAATGCATTCATTGAAGTTATTTAAACCTAAACTATGATTTTCTGGTTTAGGATACTTATCTATTGAAGGAAAAACTGAGAAGTCAAACTTGTAAGTCAAATGAAAAGAGGAAGAGGATTTGAAAGCATTTAGGGCACTGTCATTCACATGATTCATCTACAATTTTCAGCTTTTTAGATTACATTTTCTGCTTTTAGAAGAGACGATCAGAATGACACAGTCTTATGAGGTGTTTTTCCACGAAATGTCAGCTGTGGCCATCCAGGGTCCTCCAGTCATTGGTGATTGTCCTTTTTGGTATGTTTTCCTAGACACGGGTATGCCTCTGTGAGGTAAGACTTTTTTTTTTTTTTTCTTTTTTTGAGACAGGGTCTAACTATGTTAGAACTCACATAGTGAGTTCAGGCTGGCCTTGAAATCACCATGTAGCCCAAGCTGGTCTTGAACTTATGGCCATCATCCTGCCTCAAACTCCTGAATGCCAGAATTACAGGCATGTGCCACTATGCCCAGTGAGGAAGGATTTTCTTGAGGCATAGAAGAAGTTTTAAGTAGGATTAAAAAATGCATACCATAGCAAATCATAAAAAATATTGAGAGGGAGCACTGAACAAGTATAATAAAGAGTAAGTTTTGCTATAAAGTGATAACAATCATAAGTTTGTCAGCAAAAGTAAAAGCAAAACAAAAACAAAATACCAAACAGGAGAGGAAAAAATCAGTAAGTCAAGGACCCTGGGGAGGGCAGCTCAGGTGCAGACCTCTGCGGTCTGCCTCGGCAGGGGGACGTGCGTGTGTCTTGCGTCTGTTTCCTCACCTGAATAAAAGGGATAAAAATGGTTCACAATTCAGGCTGCTTTATAGATTAAATGATGTAATCCATACAAAATATTTAATATAGAAACGTGCATGGAGCAAGCTCTCCACAAAAAATAGTTCCACTTGTTTTTAAAAATGTGAACCCCTAGGAATGTGATGCATGATATAAAATGAGTGATCAGTAAAACTCTAAGAACAGCTTTAAATTTATTTGTATTTAAAGTTATAGAACATTACAGCAATTAACAAAGTCTCATTTTGCTTATTAGATTGGTAAAAGTTAAATAAGCATCAAATAAATATTGCTGAGCTTTTCAGTTGGTCATATATTGCTATAAACTTTTTGGAGTCAATTTAGTGATATCGCTAAACATACAGAAAGAGATATGGTGTGTTTTTATCATTAGTTAGGAATATTTTTTTCTTTTGAATCAAAAATTTCTTTCCACTAAGCCCTGTGAGTGGCTCCTCACTGGTTGACACCAGCCCTAACCTGGATTTGTCCAAGTCCCCTGTTTATAAGTAAACTCATTTTCTAGAGTCAGAGATCAAAGGTAAGTGGATATGTACAATGGCGTTACTATCCACCGCTCACCTGGATTGATGGAACTCCAAATATACTGGACTGAGCGAGTAGAGAGAGTGAAGAACACACAGATATCTGTTTGGTTTCAATTATAATCATAGTATTTCATTTTAGCTTTCTGAGATAAACCAGAATTTGTGGGTCTCTGGTATTTCTCATCATTTGTAAATCCATTATTAGATTTTTATGTCTCTTTTCCCTTACTGTCAGTTAAAACACACGGAAGAGGCAAATTGTCAGTACTCCAAACTGTAACCAAATCTATATCTACATATGTTTCTACAGAGTTAAATGAATGTCTGAATGCATGCATATAGAATTTTCCTTCCTGTATAATTATCATAATATAGAAAATGAAAACAAGTTTTATTCTAGAATTTGTTGGGTAAATTACATATAGACTTATGTGATATTATGTAACTAATGAGATATTCTGTAATGAGATACTATGTAATTGTTAGAAAGTAATATAAACACACAGATAAGGCTACCAAAAAGTTATTCATACAACACTAAAGAAGATAGAAGGGTGGGAAGCAATAATATGATTTTTTAAATAGTAAATAGAACACACACACACACACACACACACGATTTTTCAAGATTACCCTTGCTTTAGGGAGTCACATTTCACTGTCTTTCTTTGAAGCCTAAGCACGTATTTTCAATGTCTGTAGGAGCTAAATAACATAATAGAAGCCTTGGCTTTGAATATTAGGATGAATTTCATACATAAGTGCATACAAATGTACTTCTTTAAAAATTTAAAATATTATATTGCCTAAAAAAACAGTTATTCGCCTAGGAGGGGAGTCTTGATAGACATTTATGCTGATGAAAAGTTCTTAACAAAAATTAATATTTTGGAGTGGAGCAAACATAGGGAAAAGCAATACTAATTTCCACTTTTACTCTTCTGTGTAAGTTTACATGTTTTATCATGACTTTGTATTTATTTATGATGAAAAGTTTATCACAAATAAAATATGATATAATCCAGTGAACTTTTAAAATACTTAAAATACATACAATATGAATTCATTATTAAAATACAAAATTGTATTCATTTCCTGAAACTCCCACTCCAGCAGTATCTAACTGCATATATTTTCCTATTATGTTCTGCTGAAGGCATGATTATAATATAAAGCTTCATGTTTATCAGAGCTCTTTATAATATATGACTTTAAACATATTCTTTATACATGAGGTTACTATGCTTGGAACTTTCTTCCCAGTGCAGCTTGAAATGTCTGGTAAAAATATAAACTCTTTCTTCCCAGGTATATTCATGACACTTTATATAGTCCCTAAGTTTTCCCTTCCAGCATGGTGGGGAATACCTCCCTTCCTGACTTCCCTCTACTACATACTTTGATCATGAATGTGTCACATTGTTATTATTTGTCAGAATGTATAATCTCTATTTCCCATAGTCTGTAAAAACCTTGTGAACCAAAACAATACCTTATTTTCGTAATATAAAGAGTGTCATGCAGAATGTCAGAAGCGAAGTTAATTCACCATGAATGTCATTCAGTTTAACTCTGAAAAAAATTTATTTTGTGTGCAGGCTGTAAATTAGCTACTGAGTCTGGGAATTGTGGTAACTGTTATTTACTGAGTTTAAAGTGATATTTCTTATGCAGCTGCTATGTATTCTCATTTAAGACTTCCAGAAACCCTACAGATATTTATTAAAATCATTTTTCACATGAAGAACTTGAGATTCTGAGTTACTAAATTTCTTAACCAAGCTATATGATCTCGAATTTGTTTATTATATCACGGGTTAGGATTTGAAACTAGAATAAACATAATCACAAAGTTACTCAGGAAAGCATAAGCTGAAAATAATGCTTTATTTTATGTCTTCTTGTCTAACATAGGAAAATAAGGATTTATAAATAAATTGAAAAAGCTACAAAGTAGAATACATGTAGGGGATTAAAAATAAATGGAAATAAAATTCCAATGAATATTGTGAACTGATGTGAAAGGCTACATATCTAAAGTCTCAGCATCAGAAAACTTGCTATTTTGTGTTATTTGAAATAGATTAAAATATATTTTGTCTAAGAAAAGGCCATATCAAGATTAACATAACAGATTGCTGATGTTAATATTTTAACTATAAAGGGATTAAAGGCAAAAAGGGCTAAAACTATTTTAAATTAAACTTTTGAAGGAGAGTCATAGGGACTTCAGCTGAGAAAACTTAATACAAACAGCTTACAAATGTTACTTTTACAGGATTATAGAAAACTCAAATATCTTAAAGCAGGAGAAATCAGCAAATCATTCAGTTTCAGTGTCATTCATGACAGCAGGGAAAAGAAGCCACTTTTTACACTTTTAAAATTTAAAATTTTTAAATTTACAAGCTACAAAATTGTCCATAATCTTGTATTTAACCAGTAACCAACAAATGAAGTCATTATGTCCCATCTCCATCTTGCTAGTATTAAACTTAAAAGTCCTGTCAAATTCTAATTATGCTAGAGTCTCAAAAAGACTATATTTTCCAGAATAAGCATTAACATACATGAACTAGAACCATGAAATTCCTTTCCCTGCTTTTCAAAATGTTACGACTTATACTGAATTCAGTAGCATAGTTATTATCAATTGGGAGGTGTAGAAAATCCATCCCAGTCACCTGTTAATTGTAGCTCTAAAATCCTCTAAAAAAATGTGGAATATCCTTGAGTTGTTTCTCAGATTTCTCATGTAAGAAGAAAGCTTCCCTTGAGAGAGGGACTGCTCTACTAAATGACCGGCTTGGAACCTACAAACTCATGCTCTTCAAATTCTTTAGTTGCTTATGTCAAAAAAACTACTTGTTTCAATCCAATTTCTCTCAATTCAATAACCTCTAAGTTTCTCAAAACAAAGTAAAGTTAAAACGATTTTCAATTGCTTTGGACTAAGATGTGTCAGGCAGTCACTAGCATTTCATGAGCATCAATGGAACAAAGCACTCACCCTTAAATCTTTCTCCTTTTTTCATTAATCAAAATTCCAATGAGCTGATTTCTTTTTTTAGTTTAGTCTAGAAGAGATTTATGAGAAACAGGATTTTTCTGACTCATGGCTTTGAGCTGTGTTCTCCATATATTCCAGAGAAATATAACACAGCTAATCATCACACTTAACTCTAAATAATGCATCGTTGATTACGGATCGTATTGCAGAAGTCCAGCAATCAAGAAGCTTGAAAGAAATGACAGAGTGGTTTTCTGTTCAGGTCTGTATTTCTTAGGGAATGGCTTTTCTTCCTTGGTTTATTTAGTCACACATTCTCTTATGGGTTCATTGTGTCAGAAAGGTAAAATCGTAAGAATTAATGATGGAGGATTTCACTTACTCAGCCGCCTATAGTCACCTGTCAACTTTCTCCCCATTCATCACCCAGCCTGTCACACTTGACATAAGCTTCTGAAGGACTAGGCGAAGGGGAGGCAGGAGAGGCTGGATAAACGTCTTCATGATCATCTTTAGCAATGTCAGTAGCTCAGCGATCTCAGTATTTTAGACTTGCCTGTGACAGCTTTTCCACTAGTGCTGAAGCTGCATTCCAAATTGATATTTGTGGCTGCTTGGATTCTGGGCTAGAGCCATGCCCAAGGCAAGCCAAATTCTGCAGTTTGATACCAGTAAACAATATGATCACTCTTTGTGCTTTTGAGGATGTGCTGCAGAGAAATGAGGGAAGGATAAGTTCAAATGACAGTTGCCACAGGTGATTAATTTTTTTTGTTTTGTTTTACAGATTTACTCTGCCTACTTTAATTTAAATTGATGCTCATAATGATCCTTTCATTTTGCATAAAAGCTGAAGGGATGATTTCACTCATGAAACAAATAAACAAGGCAGGGCGCCATGCACAAAGACTGGACTCCCTGTAAAAATGTGTGCGCTTATGTGTTTCCTATGCACTGAGACTCACCTAGTCAGCCCATTAGTGAACAGGAAATGCAATCGGCTGGGAAAAGAAGCAAAATTGAGCTACGGAAGCTGAGGATGGAAAGAGGCAACGCGGGCATTTTAGGAAAGGCACCAGACAGAGCCCAAAGGAAACAAAGCTCTTGATCAGGCAAAATAAATTAATTTCACCATGGTTCAAAGAAGGAAAGGAACAATGAATGAAGACCACTGCAAAGTGATTTCATAAGACAGTGCATATAAAACTATGTTAAAAGTTGTGAAGTGTTGTTCAAGCATTGGTTAAATATCTTTTACAATTTTCTCAAATTAGTGGGAAAACAACTGGCTGAGAATTGTGACTGTGAAATTGGCCTTTGGAATCAGAAAGAATACAAAATGTCATGTTTTATTAACTTGGTTTTGTTTTGTATGGTCTAATCTTAGTAGTCCTTTAGACTTCCATTTTGGGATATATGTAAACATTAAAGCAGTACGGTTAGTATATATCAAAACACATAAAGATTATTTAAAAAGTTGGCAACATAGAAATAAGCAACCTTTGTGAGTAATTTAATCCATCTCAAGACAAAACTATAATTTAGATATAACACCATGTAATGTTAAATAAAATCTCTTAAGTATAATGACCACCTAAATCATAATTTTTATGGATAATTCATTTTTATGGACATTAATAAATTGTTCTTTTAAATGAACAAAAATACCCATTTTATTTTGGAAATATCCTTAGATTTATGGTTCCAGTTAAAAAAAAATAGGACTTTTCACTTTGTTTTTACTCATTCGATAGTCAGGGGCTGCACCATGATTACCTGACATACATTCAAACAAATGTGAGCTCCCAAATTGATTCATTGCTCTCTGGAGAGCAAAGCTCTCAGAAGTGCTGCTTCTGAATAACAAGGTGAAAATGAGCTGATACAAACTTCCTTTGAAAGAAAATGTCAGATAGGGAATAGAAAAACAACAGAAATATCTCAAACTTCTTTAAAAGATACAGAGCACTGCACTTCCTCAAGTATATTCTAAAGAATGACCCTTGTAGAAGACCTGAAGAGGATGAGTACTAACTACCCAGCTAATTTTCAGAAGTACAAATGACACTAAACTGTACTCAAATCATATTTAAAATTTGTATCACAGAGTTGATGAATGACTTCTGTGTTGCAATTGAATGTTACTCTGTCTGTTCTATGAAGAGAGGGTCTGCATTTATTCAACTGATAGAAATCTGGGGCACTAAGATATACAAGAAATAAAACATTGATCTAATCTTTTTAAATTATCCAAAATATTATGTTTTTGTGTCTGATAACCTCTTGGCTAGACAAATATATGCGCTTCTGTGTCCAGCCTCTCTTAGTACTATTATATATAAAACACCAAGTTGAATTTTCTGAGTACAAATGATTATTACTCTTGTTTTCAAATGCTTAATGGTTTCACACTGTGCATGCTTGTATGCACAGAAACACACATACACATACACATACACAACCTGGGATAGGCACATTCTAACATTTCATTTCATTTCCCCTTAAATTCTCCAGTAAGTCTACATTCCATTTAGACAAGAATCAAGATACGGCCAGATGAGATGGTGCAAGCCTGTAGTTCCAGCACTCAGGAGGATGAGGCAGGAGATTGCCATGAGTTTGAGGTCAGCCTGTGATATGCTATCTAGTTCAAGGTCATCCTATACTACATAATGAGATTCTATCTCAAAAAAAAAAAAAAGTAAAATAAAACAGGATGTTTTCCCCTAGCACTCCTTGAGTTTTTCTTTGATTGAACTCCATTGTTTTTCTAGAATATTCTCACTGTTCTGTCATCTTTGTCTAATTATAATTTAAAACTTATCCTTTAAGTTGCATGTCAAATGGCACACACTTAGTTTTCTGCCTGTACATGATTTTCTAGTTCCATTGTTTTCTTAAAACACATAAGAAGACTCATAAACATATAACAAATCTTAACAATGGCTTTCAATGTTGGAAGTCAAAATGGAACCAGATTCTGGGAAAGATTATAATTAATTCCACATTGGCCATGAATACTAACTTGTTTTCTGTCCTTTGAGGAGCATCACATTGTAGAGACTACACCAAGCAAGGGTGCCTCCCCTCTGATGATAAGGCACAGCTACTACATATGCTTCCACATTCTTTTAAATTTTAAATAATAGATTCTGTTAGTTTCTTAATGGCCAATATGTTTACTGTACTTGATTTACTTGCACAGATTATCATTCACAGTAACTGGGGATTTAAGGAGGCAGGAGGGATAGTCAATCAAAAAGTTTTCATGACTTTGGAATCCAAACAAAACAGGGGATAGGGCTCAGGGATGCAAGAATCCAGAAAAATTTATCTGTGGATAAGCCATGCCCTACATGGGGCAGTGTGTTAAAGTTTGAGGCAGAGATGAGTGCAAATGGGGGAAATTATACACAAAAACATTTGAGAATAAAAGTGATGAATGAGTATTTATAAAAATAAAGGAAATGTAACCAGGAATTGTATATATTAATCACCTCTCAGCTGTAGAACTGGGTGTAAAAAAGCATATTGAATACCCAAGTGCAGGTGTATGTGATTCTTTTTATTTTAAATACATCAAAAAATAGTTTAGCTTTGTTTTCAAGAATCAAGGACATTGTGTGAAATGAATTTGATGCAATTATTTTTGTTGCTATGTAAGTTTCTAACATGAATTATAATACAAAATTGATGCTCATGTTTGATATCATGAGCCTGAGTACATTTCTGCTGAAATTATCGTACAACCCTCCCCAACTGATTTGAACAGGGTAGGATCTTAAGAAGATGCCACCTATTGTAGGATTTTGCTTCCACAGTTCCAGATGGGGCTTGGCTGACTTTAAGGTAGATATTCAAGAAGACATCTTATATGAAACTTATAAAAATACTGAATAGTTAGTGAAATAATGCAAACATTTTGAATAGATCCAGCTGTGAGGTGAGGGAAATATTTGATAAGTGTATAATCACTAGTTCTCATAAGAGACACAGACACAGAAATAAGATATCACCCTAAAATTTACAAGATATTTTGAATGACTAAGGTAATTACTGTTGTAATCCAAAGATGCTTTAATAAGACATTCTGAAATAAATAAGACAATAGTCTAATATCATTTCAAGAAAATTAATAGATCATCTAGCAAAGAGAGATTCAATGACTACCAGCTATCATAACATATTTAGTATAATAGCTAATGGGACCCATAAAAAGTGTATATAAATGAGCTATAAAAGACAAATAACAGCTTGTAAGGGGAATCAAAAACTGCTAAAACATAAAAACGACAATCAAGGAAAATAACTACTGAGACTTTTATAAAATAACTGATAAAATTATGTACCAAAACGTCTTAAAATTTTTTAACATGGGCTCTGAGGGACTTTTGTCTTGGATACCTAAATAGCCTAGAGAAAGGGGGGATCTCAGGAATAAGAAAGCACTTTTCTAAATGCAGAATATAAACATGAGTCTTCCTTTGGGAATACTGCCAGTATATGCCTTATTTAATGCTTTCATAAATGATTTACAGGGAAAGCACATAAGGATTTACAGGGAAAGCACAACATTTGTAGGAAACATTTTTGTGTAATGTGAATACTTAGTAAAGCTAAACAATAAAAGCAATATGTTGTAATTTGACTTAACTAATTTTAGTTTGCAGCGTTTTATTTAGAAAAAAAATTGAATTCATATGTAGGAAAAGTTACTTTTCATGTAGGTTTTGGACCTCACAGGTATTAGAAATCTTGTTATTTTAAATAGCACTGCTATATTCACATATACCAAGAAAATACCATAGTAGTCAGCTTTCCCATGGCCGGGACACAATGGCTGACAACTTTAAGTAGGAGCAGTTAATTTGTCTCACAGTTTAGGGGATTCAGTGCCACCGCTGGCAAGGAAGACATGTCATGACTGAAGCATATGGCAGGACAAAGGTAACTCTTCATGGTGGTCAGACAGCAAAGTAGGGGAGGAGCGCCGGAGAGGAGCTGGCTACGGGCCATGGATAGCACTCAAGGTCACAGCTCCATGACCCACGCAGACACACTCAGGGTACGCTCTACTAATCTACTACCTGACACACTCAAGGTATGCTCTACTAATCTACTAGCTGACACACTCAGGGTACGCTCTACTAATCTACTAGCTGTTTCTTAATCCAGAGGAGCTGAGAAATCAGGAATAACAGTCTTAAATACTCATCATCAGTAGGTAAAGTCTTTATAACACTGCTAAAACATTATTATCCAAATCTCCAGCATTGAAAATTTCTTCAGAGATGAGTGGACTGAAAAATGAAGCAGCCTCAAAAGAAAAATCTAAGAATGGATAGTCAAGCTCTGAATTACTTAAAGATCTTATTGATTAAGTCCCACTTTCTTAGCTACCCATCTCCGGCGTCTTCTGTAGCTTTCTCATTCAGTACTCGCTGCTTCCCTTCAGCATCAATATTGAAATTTAATTTTGTAGCTCATTTTGCAAATTTTAACAAATATAATTTTACTTCAAGAAGGACAATACAACATATACATGTATATCTGTTGTCTCTATGGAGTAAGAGTTACATAAAAGACAAAGTTGTTTTATCCTCTGTGTAAATTTGCTGAGGGTAAGTAAAGATGGACATGAGCAGAATGTTTTGCAAATTTCCGATAGTCGAAGGCCATCAGAAACAAGATCGTTAGAACCAAAAAAAAGAATGATTGCAAGTATTAATGGACAAAATCTAATACCATACCTGAAGAATGCATAGGATAGTTTCCATTCATGTAACTATAAATGCTAGTTAACGTGTTGTCCTAATAAAGTGGACATGAGCTTAGACAGCAAAGCAGAGAGCAGCACACAGGAAGGCATACATGTCACAGATTTGTGAAAAATAAATACAGCTCCAACTTCACACATGTACGTTTAGAAGGAAAACACTCAATTAATACCTTACATAAAAGTATTAATTTAATATAATTCATTGTTTCTAAGAGATTGTAAAGAATAGAGAGATGCAAAAACAGATCAGCTATGTCTATGGATGATAAGATACAGATTTCTTAGGAAAACTACAAGGAAAATGCTTCGTAATTCGATTTAATGTGAGTCTCTTAATCTTTAAAAATAAATATACTTTTCTTACAAAAATATACATTCATTTTTATTTGAAAATTCTATGTCTACAGAATGGATTCAGTTTGGTTTGTATTAAAATGAATTTTAGGACATTCTATCATGTGACTTTTGATTATTTTTTTTTCCTGATAGGACCTCAGTTTCATTTGTAGTAATGATTTTTCAGATTTTTTTGTGGAAAAACAAGCTTCAGTAACAGCCTGAAATTTTCTGTCAAGAAAACACAAAGTACACACTCTTTGTTTAACGTTTAGGATCTGTGATGTAAAAATCGTATCTGTGTTAATCATTATTTTATTCCTAACATCTGTCTAAAGTGATACTTGAAATAAATACTTCTTGATTTAGTAAATATAATTAAGTAAAAAAATGTGGTTCTAGTCTCTTAGAAAACACAATTTAATACAACTATTGCTGGAGAAAAAGTCAAAGTATTTAAACCATCTCAAGCATATCAGATACATAAAAGCATATTATTTATGCTGAATAATAATTACTGAAGTTGTGTTTTATCAGTAAAGATGGATAAGATATAAATACTACTGCAGGATTAAACAAATGAAAAGAAACATAAAACAACTTGATATACTTCCTGTTTTCTTCTTCAAGATCAATTAAATTCCAGGAAAGGTTATATACATGATTTTAGCTTGCTTTACTAAATCATAGGTCTATCACCAGGACAAGCTAATATCTAGAGAGATTGCTGAGTTTGGAGCAATTTTTGTATTATATCAGGGAAGCAGATTTCTTATAGGATCCATTTTCTATTTCAAGACTAAGATCCAAAATTTCAGTTCCACCCATGAATAGCTCTTGTATCCTTATAGTTACCTAGTTTGGAATTACTTAGAACTAATGTTAGATACCAAGAAAGAAGCTAAAATATAAATACCAACATAGATAACATAGATGTTATTTTCAAAAAAGAAATCCCAAATCAAGGAATTCAAAGACTCCACAGCCTTAGTAGTGATGACTGAGTATCCTCACTCAAATTCTGTCTTTACCTTATAAATCCTGCTGGGTGTGAATCATATGACTCATGGGATATTAACTCCTATTGCATCCAATAGAAATTGAATGTACCACAAGTAACTTTGTCAAAAGTAAAATTCCTAGTATATCTAAGTATTAAAATTAATTTTAGTTTCTTCACTGTCAGCAAAACAAAATAAAACTCAATAACCCAAAATTGTAATAATAATGTAATTAGAGGCAAATTAGCATTTAAAAGAAATCATTTGTAATTAACACACTGTGCATTGCATTATTAGGTTAGAGATCCATTTTTTAGTATTGCCTATCACTAAACCTAATTACTAATATATGGAAACTAATTTCACTGCCAAATCTGTCAAAATGACAGATGCAAAGACCATCACATGTAGCTGTTAAACATGAATTTGAGTACCAATCTCAGCAAAGAAATACTATTGACTAATCATCCATCCTTTGGGTAAAAATTAGAGTGAAGATGCAAAGGTATAGTTTTAAGAACTAGAAACATAAACTATGAATTTCCTATTTGGGTATCAAGAGATTTTAAACCTTAGTTAATATAAACTCTCTGTTTTTCATATCTATATAACTTTATATATTCAGTGCAGGGCATATGTGTACACACATATCTGCATGAGTGCACACAAAAACAGCTCCCATATATCTAGGTACATTATATGAGTAGGTATGTGTGTGTACAAATGCAGGTTGTCACCTTTTGATATATTACTGTATCAAATTTCTTGGTAAATCATGGATAAAATGGGAGAGTTTGGCTTCTTAGAAATGTTTATAGCGGCAACAGGAAAAGGTAGCTGGTAGGGACATGATGATGTTTGATTATACTTTAATAGGTGAGTATTATATACCCCAAATTTAAAGGTGAAATCATGATACAAAACAGTTTTCTTTATAAAGGAAATAGGAGCTGCAGTTAGCACTTGTTAGGGATGAAAATGATGGAGTAACAAATCATAAATAATACTTATTAAGGATATATCTACATAGAAAATTCTCAATTATTTCCCTACATTTTGAAAGAATCATGGTGGAAATATTTATATCATTTTACTGATTTTAACTTCAGAAATTCTTATATTCCTACACATGTATTACTGATTTTCAGAAAATTACCTTGAATTCTAGAGCCTTAGTTTATTTACCATAAATTAGAAAATATATGTGGAAGAATTTTTAAAACAATAAAGTGCTCCAACATACAAAGCTATGTCATCATTATTTTTTAAACTTTCAGAGAGGTAACTCCTCAGTATTCACCCAAATCTTCTATATACACAGATTCCAGGATCTTTTCACAAATAATTTTATGAGATTCAAAATTTTCTCAGTTTGAGATTACCAGATGGTTGACAAGTGTGTCTAACAATCCCAGCTGTTTACATCTTTATAGAAATTTCTAGACAATTCCACCAACTTTTCTCAGTACATATGAAGACTCTTCGAGAAATATTTTAATAGAAAATATATTATTAAAATTTTAAAATATTTTCCTTTGTGAAGAAAAAACATTTAAATATTATGAACATAAAATGAATTTTGAATAGAATAAAGTAAAACTGAAGTTTGAAATTATACAATTTTTGG
This sequence comes from Hydrochoerus hydrochaeris, assembly GCA_004027455.1. NCBI lineage: Eukaryota > Metazoa > Chordata > Mammalia > Rodentia > Hydrochaeridae > Hydrochoerus > Hydrochoerus hydrochaeris. Next base: position 54,597 of record PVLA01001202.1, on the reverse strand, counting down.
TAATAAGTCATCAAAAATAGTTTACCTTCTCATATCTATTTGGATAGCAAGTAATCTTTCTCATTTACTATCAGATAAATTGATGCTTTCATCTATATGCAATTGTTGAAATTTCAACACACTAAATAACAATGGAAGGGGTCATTTAATTCAAAATTATTTAATATAAGTGTTTTAATTGTAATTAGGCTTTGGGAGTTAAATTCATAGGAAAGAGCTCTGCAGAGTAAACTAGAATTTGTGAATGCATGCAAAGTTAATGAATATTGCATATACTTTTATTTAATGCTTTGTTTTCAGATACTTTCACATTTACAGAAATGTTTCAAGACAGTAACCAGAGTTTCTGTATATGTTGCACTTGGTTTTCCCCACTATTTACATCCTCTATAGCTATATCAAATTTGTAACATTTAAAGAATCAATATTTATAGATATGAATGAACCATTATTGATATATGTGATTATAATAATTTGTGAATACATAACTAGTGGACCAATACTCATACATATAATTAACAATATTATCTGTGAATATATTTTATTAAATTAGCTGCTGTTAAATTTACAATAATTAACTAAATTTTGTGTAGTATTCTAATTTTGCTAGATTTTATCTGATGTTCTTCAACTTTAACAGAGTGCCTTTAGACTTACGCTAAATTTTGTCCTCTGGTCTCCTTTACTTAAGCCGTAAAATTTCTCAAACTTTTATTGTTTCTGATAATGTTGACAGTTGGGAGTGTATTGGTCAACCATTTGTAAAACTTTTCTCAATTTGTATCTGTAGAACTTTTCTCAATTTGTAGAACTTTTCTCAATTTGTATCTGTTTGCCATATTTTCACTTATTAGGCAGCAGTTCTTTTTCAAAGGAGCTACATACTATTCTTGGCGGGTTAAATCAGAGGGGTGTGTGACAGGCGTGACACCACTGATGATACTGACGGGATCACTCTTAGACTTCAGCGAGAAGTAGTGTTTGCCAGGGTTCTCTGCTGTGCAGTTACCCACGTTTCTTTCAGCCTTTCCTGTACTTCATTCTTTAGAAAACCATCTCCAAGAATCTTCCAAGCAATCCATTTCCTGAGGAGAACATCTGCATAAATTATTTGGAATATTTTTGTTAGAAAAACTTGTATTTGCTTCTCTGGGTATTGAAATGTTAAATCAGTTATACCAGTATATTCTCATGGATATCTACTTTGTATTTTTATTATAATCTAATGTTATATTATTTACTTCATTGATCATGTTGTTTCTACTCATCATTAAAGCACTTCTGGTAGCTCTCTGCTGATTTCTCTGTCCATTTAGCACACTATATTTGTTTGGATTTTTGAAAATGTTGTTGCTTTCTGCCATTAGAAACAAATACCTAAATTCATTATATATATTATATATAAATAGGTATATATATATATATTATATATATATATATATATATATATATATATATATATATATCATATAAACAAACAGGTGCCCTGATATGGTTTCTAGGAAGTTGTGTGTACGTGTGTGTTTGTGTTACTAATATGGCATAAATTTGTAGCCTTTATCTTCTATAAATATTACAGAGTTAATGGCACAAGTCTCTATTTCATTACGGATAATAGCAAGTTTTTTATATATATATATCATAATTTGCTATTATATATATAACTTGCTCTTATATATATATACATAACATAACTTGCTATTATATATATAAAACATAACTTGCATATATATATATATATATATATATATATATATATATATATAACTTGCTATTATCCATAATGAAATAGAGATTTGTGCCATTGACTCTGTAACATTTACAGAAAATAAAGGCCACATATTTATGACATATTAGTAACACACACACATACACACAACTTCCTAGAAACCATATCAGGGCACCTGTTTATGGAATCAGTGACACAAAACTGTCTTACATTACTGACACTAGCGATTTGCATCTTCTTTCTTATTCCTTACTCCCATGATTACAATTTTATCTGTTTCAATAATATTCTCAACTACCAGTTTAAGGTTTATAGATTTTCTCTATCATATTCTTGATTCTAATTCTAATTCTAATTCTAATTCTAATGACTTCTTAAAATTTTATCACTGCTAGCTACATCGGATGGTACACATTTATCTCCCCTCTGGGTGGTTTAGTGAGACTCTGTCTCAACATTTTAAAAAGGAGGCTGAAGATGTACCTCAGTAAAAAGTTTATATGGGTTTAATATTCAGGTCCTCAAAATTAATTAATTAATTTGTCATTATATTTCTTTTCATACAGTATGTTTTATATTTTTCTCTTGTTTTATGACAATTTTTAATGTTTTCTTTTTCTATCTTCACATTCAATGTTCTAAATTTTCCTGAACCACTATTTTTACTGCATTCCATAAATTTCTAAGTTGTATTTTTCTTTTTCTTTATTTCAGTATGTTTACATCTCTTGAGACATTTTCTATGATCATGTAATATTTAGAATTTGTTACTTCTAAACATTTGAGGATTTTCATGACAACTTTCTATCACAGATTTCTAGTTTGATCCTCTTATGATATAAGAATGCAATTTATGTGATTTCCTGTGGCTTCCAAAACATTTCAATCTCATAACGGTGTGCATTCAACTTCCAGAAACTGTCAAAAACACAGTTTAAGTCATGGTATCACTTTATTCTGTCTGGTGACTTTTTCAAGAGAAAATTTCACATGTTATATCTCCCCAAATAGGCCTAATTCTCCAGATTACAGATTTTCTCTGTGACCTAAATACCCATATGGGTCAAGAAATGGTATTGCTTTTCCATTTTTTCCAGTTTGTGCATGTGATAAGGAGAATAACAGTGATTTCCAATCTCATTACCTATCAAAGACTAATCCAGAAGCCTAGTTCTCTATTTCAAAATTATAAATTTCTTTTGTTAAAATTCATGTTTTTATAGTCTTGGCCTGTTCTCTTAACATTTAAAAATTCTTGGTAGATGTTTACACAGAGTATTTGTGCTATAATAAAAGTCATTTTGCTATTTAAATCTTAAAATAATTACTCTGATCTATAACATCAGTTGCAAATATGTTTCACTTTATATTTAACTGTGTATTGTAATTGTATTATGATATAATTTACATACAGTAAAATTTCCACATTGCAGATATATATTAGTGATTTTGAAACATTATGATCAGGTAACTTCCATGATAAGGTATAAGAAGGTCTGCTCCTTGTAAATACTGTTTTAAAAATTTAATTAGGTTTATTGGAACAATATAAATATATACAATGCTCACATTCATCATAAGGAATTTATACCTGCACATGACCTACCTTGACTTATTTTTTTTTTGCTCACATTCTCTGCTTCTCTTCCCTCATTTATGTAGAAAGCTGTTTCCATTCTATCCTTCTTTTCTCATTTTTTTCTCTTCTCTTCCTTTCCCCTTCCTTTTGAACAATTTCTTCCTATTTTACAAAACCTACTGTACAATTTGGATTTTATTTACACTTTCATTTTCTTACACTACAGAGACAATGCGATATTTACATATGTTTGAGTTATTTCACTTAAGCTGTTGGCCTCGAGGTTCATTCATTTAGCAAATAATGTCTCAAGTTTATCCTTTATTGCCAAATATTATATATATATATATATATATATATATATATATATATATATACATTCTTTAGTCCATGGGGGTTTTAGTTACTTTTTACTCATCGCTGAAACAGAATACCAGACACCTGAACTTAAGGAAGGAAAGGTTTATTTCTTACAGTTCTTAGACGTTTCAGTCCATACTCAGTTGGCTCCAAGGTAGCATGGCATGGCGGGGCAGCCCTTCATGGGGCTGCAAACAGCAAGGCAGGACTGACAAGAGAGCAAGACACACACCTCCTGTCTGTTGCATCATATCCTGGCTCCACTCCTGGGTGTGTAAAACACTTACACCACCAATCTGAGTGCTAGACAATGAACCAATCACAAATGCTAGATTTGGTCAAATTGCAACAGGCTTGGGGGCCACTGACATAAACCATGACAATAGACAATTGGACTACTTCCACGATTTAGCTATTAAAATTATTTTCCACTATAAACATTTGTGACATATATTGTAGTAGTATGATACTTTTAATTCTTTTGCAAAGATACCAGACTGGAAATGGCCAGATCCAATATGAAATCTAATCCAAGTTCTTTAGGAATCTCCACTGATTTCCACAGTGTTTGCACCTATCTACATTCCCACAAACAGTGGAGAAGGGCTGTTATTGGTTGATCTTTGATAATAGCCATTTTTTCTGTAGTAAGATGGAAGCGTACTTTTGTGTATACACATTTTCTGATGCTTAGAGCCTATGCTTTTATTTTACCCCCAATCCAAGATGTCTACTTATTGGCTTTTTGTTACTATTATTTGTCATTTCTCTAAATTCACAAAATGAACCATATATTGTTATTTGTGCTTAACTTATTTTACATAGCATAATAATTTTAAGATTTATTCTCCTATTTTCAACACCCATGCCCTAATATATCAGAAAATCTGAGTTTATTCCTCAAAAATATGTATTATCTATCAACTCTTGCAGTTTATTTCTAGCAGACTATCAGAAATCTGTGTAGCTGCCTGGAAAGTAGCCTTGTGTCAGTTTTGATTCAGTCTGGTATTATCTGTCCTTCACCACAGGCTCTAATCTTTTAATTTTTCACAGACAAGTAATATTGCACTATTCTTCTGACTACAAACTCTCTGTAGCTTATTATTATTACTTGGAAGAAGATTGAGATAACTGATTATGGTGTCTAGGGACTTTTCCAAACATAACCCCATACCATGATTCCTAAAATTTCAGCTACATTGTTAGTTCCCAGTTTTTTCTTTCAATACCAACCTCATTGTAGGGTTCTATGTGGAGACGTTTGTCTTTCCACAACTATTTAGGTGGCTGGCATACTCTAATCAGCTGGACTCAAATGTCCTTCTGCAGTCTGTTGCTGGGCATCCTGAGTATATCAAGCACTAACCAGATCATTTTTTTTTTATTTGAACTCATTCTAATTCACAATGGTCAAAGTGCTTCTGACAATCTAGAATTAATTCCTTCACTTAGTAGTGTGTGTTTCATTTTAGCATCTTTCAATACAGTGTAAGATCTGTGAGACTGTGTTGGATCCTGAGTTACACACAGACTGGTAAATAGCAGGCACCTGTGATAGTTAATATAACCCCCCCAAACTGATTTTTTCATGTGGCCCACTCCCTTCAATAATATGAAGTAGAGACAAGAAATGGAAAAAATAAATCACCAATGAGTTTGTGAGATCAGCATGAGTTATACTGTTCTAATGGGAAAGGTAATGAAAAAACTAAAAGATTCAAGTTACAGGAATAAACAAAATATTCCCAGTTCTGCAATTATAGCACAACTATCTGAAAAACTGCTGGAAAGAACTATGACAAAATTGGGTTTGAAAACCTCTTAAAAAGAAGAAATGACCAAAGTAGTCTCAATAACTAGATATTCATGATATTCAATATTTAATAAATACATAATTTCATTTTAAAATAAAATGAAAAGATACTAGGTTCTGATACTTTTACTGGTGAGTTTTATCACATGCCATAAAAGAATAATAACTTTAAAAGACTTCCAGAAATTTGAGGAAGAAATACATCCCAACTCAGTCTATAATGTCAGCCTTATACCAATACTAAAGCCAGGCAAATATATGAAATGATAGACAAATATTCCTCATAAACATAGATATAAAAATGTCTAAAAAAACTGCTAGTAAATCAGTTATAACAAGGGAAAAATAATAGTGCGATTAAACAAACAACCATGATTGGTTTTTCAAAAGCAATCCATAATTCTCTATACTGATACAACTATTTTAAAAATAAGCAAAAAAAAAATGCATGTGTATAAAATCTAAAATTTTTTTCTATTCAAACTGAGGAAATTGAAACAGAATAAGAGTCCCTTACTTCTCATCTAAGTAAGATCTGAAAACACCAGATCTGAATCAGAATTTTGTTTCAACATTTCATTCAAATTGTAACCACATATAGTTAATTTATATCTCTAGTTAATTTCAAAGAAAAATCAGAAAATGAAACTTTAAAATAGGACCATTGGGCTGGGAGTTTAGCTCAGCAGCTCAAATGCCTGCCTGGTAAGTGTGAGGTCTTCAATTCAATCCCTGATAACAAAAGAATAAAATAAAAGAAATAAAAATAGAATGAAATAGAGATATTTAAAAACATAAAACTATCAAAAAGGCATAGAGAACACCAAACAGTCACAGCCAACAAAAATCCACACCCAGAAACATAATAATTAAGATCTCAGATATACAGAATAAAAACAGAATATTAAAAGCTGTCAGAGAAAAGACACAACTCACCTATCAAGGAAAGCCCATTAAAATCATGGCAGACTTTGCAGCACAAACCCTCAAGTCAAGAAGAGCTTGGAGTGAGGTATTACAAGCCTGAAAGAAAACCTTCAACCCAGACTGATGTACCAAGCAAAATTTCATTCAAATTTAATGGAGAAACAAGATACTTCCATGACAAAGAACAACTGAAGAAATTCATGTCCACCAAACCAACCCTAGAAAGAGTACTGAAAGACATAATAGACAGAGATAAAAATGACCACAATCCCTAAAACAACAACAGAAAGAAACCACCAGGTAGGATAAGCAATTAAATAAGAGGAAAAACAGAAAGAAACAACTGGAATATAACATGGCAAAGACGAGCCAGTACATATCAGTGATATCCATAAATATAAATGGCCTCAATTCACCTATAAAAAGAAATAGATTGACAGAATGGATCAAGAAACAGGACCCCACAATATGCCGTATACAAGAAACACATCTGACCCAAAAGGAAACTCATAGATTAAAAGTCAAAGGATGGAAAACAGTATTCCATGCAACAGGAACCCAGAAAAAAGCAGGGGTAGCTATTCTATTTGCAGAAAACGTGAACTTCAAACCCAAAATGATTAAAAGAGGTAGAGAAGGTCACTACATACTTGTTAGTAGTAAAATTCAAGAGGAAGAACTAACAATTATAAATATATATGCGCCAAATACAGGAGCACCCAACTATATAAGACAGATACTAATGGACATGAAAAACCAAATACACAAGAACACAATTATAACAGGAGATCTCAACAGCCCATTGTCACAAAGAGATATATCAACTAAACAAAAAGTCAGCAAAGAAATAACAGAACAGAATCATACCTGTGAGCAATTGGACTTAGAAGATGTTTACAGAGTGTGCCACCCAACCACATCAGAATACACATTCTTCGCAGCTGCACATGGGACATTCTCAAAAATAGACCATATATTATCCCATAAAACATTCTTAAGTAAATGCAAAGGTATTGAAATCATACCATGCATAATATATGACCATAGTGCTCTAAAATTGGAAATTAATGGCAAAAGAAATTGTAAAACCTGCATAAATACATGGAAAATAATAACAGTCTTTTGAACAACCAGAGGGATACAGATGAAATTAAAGAAGAAATAAAACAATACCTACAATTCGATGAAATTATAGAAACAATATACTGTAATCTGTGGGATGCAATGAAAGCAGTCTTAAGAGGGAAATATATAGCAATAAATTATCATATCAAGAAAACAGAATGAACACAAATAAACAACTTAATGCTCCATCTCAAGATTCTAGAAAAAGAAGAGCAAGCTAAACCCAAAGCTCATAGAAGAGAAGAAATTGTAAAGATTAGAGCAGAAATCAATGCAATTGAAACTAAAACAAAAAAATACAAAGAATTAATGAATCAAAAAGCTGGTTTTTTCATAGAATCAACAAAATTGACAAACCCCTAGCTAACCTTATCAAGAGAAAGAAAGAAAAAACCCAAATTCATGCAGTAAGAACTGAAAAGGGAGAAATTACTACAGATCCCATGGAAATTCAAAAGATCATGAATACCTACTTTGAAAATCTCTACTCACATAGAGTGCAAAACACAGAGCAAATGGACAGATTTCTAGAAACATATGAACTACCAAAGCTCAACCAAGGAGATATAGCAATTTTGAACATCCCAATATCTGCTCTTGAAATTGAAAATGTAATTAAAAACTTACCAACAAAGAAAAGCCCAGGTCCTGATGGATTCACAGCTGAATTGTAAAAGAAATTTAGAGAAGATTTGATGCCAGTACTCCTTAAACTCTTCAATGAAATTGAGAAAAAAGCAATCCTCCCTAAATCATTCCTGGAGGTAAGTATTACTCTGATACCAAAACCAGAGAAAGAACCCACCAAAAAAGAGAACTAAAGGCCAATCTCACTAATGAACATTGATGCAAAGATTCTCAACGAAGTACTGGCAAATAGAATGCAGCAAATCATCAAGAAGATTATACATCATGACCAAGTCAGGTTCATTCCAGGAATGCAGGGATGGTTTAACTTATGCAAATCAATAAATGTAATACACCACATCAACAGAGCAAAAAACAAAAACCACATGGTCATCTCAATAGATGCAGAAAAAGCTTTCGACAAAGCCCAACACATGTTCATGTTAAAAACCCTTCAGAAACTTGGAATACACAGCGTCTACCTCAACCTTATAAAGGCCATCTATGATAAACCAACAGCCAACATTACTCTAAATGGACAAAAACTGAAAGCTTTCACTTTAAAATCAGGAACAAGACAAGGATGTCCACTATCACCACTCCTTTTAATATAGATCTGGAAAACACTAGCCAGGGCAATCAGACAAGAGAGAGAAATAAAAGGAGTAAAGATAGGAAAGGAAGAATTTAAATTATCACTATTTGCAGATGACATGATACTCTATATAGAAGACCCAAAAAACTCCATTAAAAGACTGCTAGAGGTAATAAACAAGTTCAGCAGTGTAGCTGGATACAAAGTCAATACTCAAAAATCAATGGCATTCCTGTACACAAAAAAAAAAACTCACTGAGAGAGAAATTATGGAAATATCGCCCTTTACAATAACATCTAAAAAAATGAAATACTTAGGAATCAAGCTAACTAAAAATGTAAAAGACCTATATGCTGAAAATTATACTATGCTGAAAAAGGAGATTGAAGAGGATATTAGAAAATGGAAGGACATTCCTTGCTCTTGGTTAGGAAGAACCAACATTGTGAAAATGGACATACTCCCAAAACTATTGCACAGATTTAACGCAATCCCAATCAAAATACCATTGACATACTTCACAGATCTAGAAAAAACACTATTAAAATTGATTTGGAAACAGAAGAAACCTAGAATAGCAAAGGCAATTTTAGGCAACAAAAGCAAGGCAGGAAGCATCTCAATTCCTGACTTGAAACAGTCCTATAAGGCCACAGCAATAAAATCAGCTTGGTATTGGCAAAGAAATAGACCTGAAGATCAATGGAACAGATTAGATGATGTAAGCACAACTACAAAGACACTCAGCCACCTGATATTTGACAAAGGGGCTAAATATGTCCACTGGAAGAAGGATAGCCTCTTTAATAAATGGTGTTGGAAAAATTGGCTCTCCACATGCTGAAGACTGAAACTAGATCCATGCATATCATCACCATGCAAAAAACTAAAGTCTAAATGAATCAAAGACCTAAATATTAAAACAGAAACACTAAATCTACTGGAAGACAAGGTAGGTAGAAGTCTTGGAGATATAGGGGTAGGCAGAGAATTCATGAACAAAACACAAACTGCACGAGAAACACTTCAAAGAATCAACAAATGGGATCTCATATTATTGAAAAGTTTCTGCACTTCAAAGGAAATCACCAACAGAGTGAAAAGAAAACCAACAGAGTGGGAAAGAATTTTAACCAGCAACCCCTCAGACAAAGGACTTGTGTCCAGAATATATAAAAAATTGAAAAACATCAAGCCCCCCAAATTCAGAGACCCTCTCCAAAAATGGGCATCTGAGATGAACACACAGTTCTAAGAGAAAGATATACAAATGGCAAAGAAATACATGAAGAAATGTTCACCATCACTGGGCATTCGAGAAATGCAAATTAAAACAACATTGAGATTTCACCTTACTCTGGAAAGAATAGCTGCCATCAAGAAATCAACTGATAACAAATGTTAGGGCGGCTGTGGGGAAAAAGGAACACTGCTCCACTGTTGGTGGGAATGTAGACTGGTGTAACCATTATGGAAATCCATATGGAGAATTCTCAGAAGACTAGGATTGGAAGCCCCATTTAATCCAGCTAATCCCCTCCTGGGTATTCTCCCCAAAGAACTGAAAAGTTCATATCACAGTGATATATGTGCACCCATGTTTATAGCTGCACAATTTGTGATAGCTAAATCCTTGGAAACAACCAAGATACCCATCAACTGCAGGGTGGATGAAAAAGATGTGGCATTTTTATGCAATTGAATAATACTCAGCTGTAAAAAAGGATGATCTTGAGTCCTTCATAGCCAAATGGAGACAACTTGAGACTATCCTCATTAGTGAAATAAATAAGAATCATATTTATAAATATCATATTGTGTCTCTAGTGTAAAAAGTAAATAAGAACTACAAGAATAATAAAACAAAGGTGTGTAATTGCTATTGTAAAAAAGAGAGGAAAAGAAAGTGCTCTAAGGGATATAACTGCATGTATGTTTGAGTGTGTAAAATAGATGACCATATTGCTGAATCTTTGTTGGATCTTTGAGCAGAACTGTTTGTAGTCTGACTGTTTGAATATTTACTATGTGCCCTTTAACTTTGTAACTTGAACAACTACATCCAGGATGACAGTATGTAATTTATAAATTACTGATTTCTTAGTGGGGCTTTTTCTCATTCTCCTTTTTCTTTCTTTCTTTTAGAATTCTGTATTGTTGCTACCATTTTTTGTTTTGCTTTTTTTTCTTTTTAAATAAAATTTTAAAAATGTATAATTGCTATTGTAAAAAAGAGGAAATAACAAGCACTATAAAAGATATAGCTGCATGTATGTTTAGGTGTGTGGGATTGATGACCATATTTCTAGGTTCTTGTTGGATTGTTGAACAGATCTTTTTGCACTCCCACTGCTTTAGTGTCCACTTTGTGTGCTTTAATTCTGTAACTTGAATAACTATTTCTAAAAGAACAATATGTAATTTATCAACTAGTGATTTCTTACTGTTTATCTTCTTCTCTTGAAATTCTGTAATATTTCTATCTTTTTCCTGTTTTTTTCCTCTTTAAATAAAAAAAATGAAAGTCAGTGTTCCTTTCTGCTGTTTTCTTCAGTGTTCCTAAAGATAACCATGACTGAGTCATATTCCTTTGTATATATTTTAACAAATTTAGATAAAAATTTCTACACATATAAAACCTTGCAGAAATCCTATATTTCATACTGTTTCACAATATTGAGAAGTAAAAAGTGGAAAAATGGAGTAAATTTCCCAAAGTTACCGATACTTGCAATTCTTTGTATTGCTAAAGACTTAGCAAGTGAGGAACAATTTTTATAAACAGAACCTCAATGAGATTATCTTCCCTGAATTTTATAATATTCATTATACACCAAAGAGTCTAAAATTTGGGTAGCTTTTATTTTCTTGCTGTTGTCATGTTTTTGTGTTTGTTCAGAACACTCTCTATGGTTGGTGAAAAGACAAGTTTATATGCAGGAGCAGAGTTATCATGAAACCAGTGAAGCACAGTCAAATCCCCACTCACATATGAATTTCAAGTTCGGCAAATTTGGATTCATACCAGATTAAGCAGGCTAGGCAGCCTAAGGTATTAAACTAAAAAAATAATTAAGTACTATATTGAGACATTTTCAAAAAGAAAAAAAGAGCAGAGCATAACAGTATTAGGAAGATCATTGAAGCAGAAAAGTTACTTAATTGAAGACTGCAGTAAGAAATACAGTACTAGGTAGGGAGAAGGTGAAAATTCAGTGGAAAGTGGGAATAATTTTTGAAGCAAAGCATTGGAGAATTTAGAAATGCTTTCAGTTAAAACCTCTTACTAAGAAATTTGTTTTGAACAAACATGGATTTTTTTCCCCCTCATAGGACAGGGAGAATATGATAGAAAAATCAACTGCTGATTTTGATTTTCTTCAGGGAGTAGAGTTGAGGCTGGTCATGCTAGACGGCTTCATTTATTCCCACAAAATGAAATAATGCCATCTGCTAATGTAGAAACATCTTTCTGCAGGGGACTTTCCCTGGTGCTTAATTTATCTGTAACATCTTCAGGAATGAACAAATACATTATAGAATCAATATGGCATACATATGGTGATCAAGCCCGAAACAAAAGAAGTTTTCCAGAGTAATTTAATGTCCATTCATTTTACATATAAGTAAAATGAGATGTGTTTTACATTGTCCATCAGTTCCTCTTAACAAATAATCCTACAAACAGTTGTCCAGGAATCTAAATATTTCATTCCTTTTCACCATATTGCGATGGGCCTCAGTCTCCTTCTCCACAAAAGGTACATACTGGAGTATGATCTCTTTTGTCTCTGAAACATCATTATCTTATTTTTAAATTAAATATTTTTAAACAGAAAAATTGGAGTAGTGGAAATGAAGAAATAGTAATTGAAAGAACAACAATATTTTGAAGAACACAAATAATTTTACCTGAATTTTGAATGTTGGGTAGAATCTGTATAATAAAATGTAACATAATAAGCACTATTTTATAGCTAAAATGCCTTAATATATACAATGTACTTTTGACCTTCATTTATTCTTTATCTCCATTTCTATTATAAAAAAAGAAAACACAGATACTCAGCAAACAGAGCTCTAATCCACACATACAGTCTTGTTCCAGACACCGCAATAAATACAGAAGATTCCAATAGAAATGTGGTTTGACCCATATGCTAAAACAGCTCTTAGTTAATGGAATTAGAGGAAGAGATTACAAAATCAAAACTTTGAAAGTCAGTCATTATTTTGTACATAACTTCTCGCTGAACAGATATTTTACCATAAATCAGGAAAAAAAATTACTACTATGCTCCTTTCATCAATCTACAATATTGTAGTACTAGTCCAATAGAAAAAAATACTTTTAATATTGACAAGTTGACAACTTCTTTTTCAAGGTGAAATGATGCATTTACATTCCTGGAAAATTCATATTCTATGTATTTAATTACATAGAAATCTATTATATCTGAATTTATTAAGTACGCTTTTTGAATAGTCAATAAAAGCCAGCCACACATAATAATATGGAAAAAAATAACCTGAAAAAATATCATTCAGCCCCTTAGAGGAATAATATGATAATAATAAATAGAACAATCGCATATTTCTTAAATAATCAATACTACCTGTAACAAAGAATTAATTTCATAATTTAAATAACCATCTTTTAATTAACTGAAACTTTCATTCATATTTCCTCTCCATACTCTACTTCTTCATTTTAAGAATATACAATTTGTTAGCTTTCATGAATTATAAGTACAGTAGCAATGCATCAGCTGGTTTGTACATACTTTACATATGACTATTAAAAGTTGAATTGTTCCTTTACACAAGTAAATATGAAACAATTGTCTTAAAGTAATTTAAATCCTAAATGATGAAAATACAGTGTATTGAAATAATTTTAAATGCACACATTAAAAGTTTGGATCATGTACTTTAGTAAGAATCTGTTTAAAAGCAAAATAGATCAGCTCATAAAAGATTCTGGATACAACTCAACTTATTTCCAGTCCCAAAATAGTCTATTTGATGTTAACTTAGGTGTATCCAAAGTTTACCGATCCTATCTATGCAGTTGCACAGTGTGTGGCTTTCAGCTGAACTTTAAAGTGATGCCTTTATCATCAGCAAGAATCCCCTGAGAGTATCAGTCAAAAAAGCAAGGGCTTTGAACCATAACTGTCATTAATATTGCATGACCCAATTTAATTTCTACTGAATTTCATTCCACAGAATGTTGACACCTTTGTATCAGCCACTTATTGTCTTGTCTGTCTCCACTGAGAATGACCTGTGGAAATGCAGAGAGCAGGAAAGGGCAAGAGGACCCATGGTACATGGTCCACTCTCCACATTACAATCATTAAAGTGGTCATTCTGCCTCTTGATGCTGAGTGGACAGTCTAGAAAGTATTCTTATTTTTCAATCTGGAAATTCTTTTCAGTGCATCTAAATCTCTGCAGGTATCAGGTGTTTAGAAACATTTGCTGCTTCTCGAAGTGCCAGCAATGAGAAACACAGTTTAGACCTTAAATTGAGACATACATTTGGTCGTTGTTGAGAATAAGTGCTTCAGCATCTGTTGCAAACTCGCCCTTCAGTCAGCTCCCCACTTGAATAAGCAAAGCAAAAGGAATCAACTAGAAGAGATGAGAGTAAAATGAAGTTGACAGATGCTTCAGAATATTGTTTCCAGAAACTCAATCAATTGTTAGGGTTGGACCTGACATATACAGTATGATATCTGTCCTAACAATTAAATGTTTTTAAATTTTGAGTAATGTTCATTTTCCACCTTCATTTGGAGACCTAGCAGAAAGCGTAAATTGTGTGACCCAGAGTATGTAGGAGGGTGTATAGTCATAGGCTAAGTTCTCTGCTCTTTGTGAAGCTGGGAGTCCCTGGGGACAGAAGCAGGTGGAAAGGCCTTCTGTGGAGCATAAGTCAGTTTGAACTAAGGTGATTCGCTGCTCCTTAACTAGTCCACAGTACAGAATTCATTGCATTTTCTACTACTTTTAGTTCTGCTTGTCCTCAGTGCATCCAACGAAGGAAGAGAAAAATTTGAGGTGGCCAATTACAGATTTCATTTGATGTCAGAAAGTACTTCAGTTACAAGTCAATCAGAAAGTTAGAAAAATGAGAACCAAGTCTTGCTTGGGTCCCCAGGGGAGTGAGCCAGAGTTCTGATCAATGAAGACTTCCAAAGAGTCAGGTCAGAGCATCCCTTATGGTTATTGCTGCTTGGAAATACCAACACAAGAAATCTAAGTCTCAAATTTTCCTCAAATGAAAAAAGCAGAAATAGAGAGTAAAAGAGTAGATGGGGACATCCTTGCTCAAGAATGTAAATAGCTCACTTAGTACTGCTGTTCAAGATCAGCATAGCTTTTAGAAAGAGCCAGAGGGAATGTAGTATATCAGAAGGAAAAGACAGGCACAGATCTCTGCAGTCCAGAAACTTTCATTCATTTGAAATTTTGCTCCATCCAAACAGAATCCTGTTGGTTACATCTCTCTTGAAAACTGAAACATATCCAGAGAGATGTCCTACAGTATTTAGCACTGCTCTGAAGTTGAACATAGACCTGTTGGGGAGGCATGACTACTATTAAGATTAGAGATACTAAGGTATTGTTTTTAATATTTTAATCAGATGATCTGATAAACAGAGGTTATTAGTCCAGAGACTGAACATGGTAAATGTTGAACTAATTTGGATCGAAATGTTAGTTGCTATTACTCACTGAAGAATTTCCAAAATTTGTGTAACCTCAAAGAATCATTGCCCAAACCTCCATTTTCTTGTCCATTTAATTGCCCAGAATTATCATTGGTTATTTTGGTTAACTGACTAGAACATAACATTAACAAACTGCCTCCCCCACTCAGAAAATTTCAGGGCTTGGGAAGCAAGATTAGGCATGAAAACTTTGAATGCGTAAAAGGAAAGAATTGAACACAGAGTGGAGAGATGACGTCAACGGCAGAATTTCACTCTTTATAATTTGACCTAGACCAACCCTTACAAAGAACTGGTGGCTTGGACTATTTAACAGATCCACTAGACAGATCCTACGCTCTACTTCACAAATAGGGTTTGCAGATAGAATTGTTGTTTTGAGACAAGATGAGTCACAGGAAGTGATGAGTCAGAAAAACGGTCAAGGTTGATTCCTTTTTACTGTGTTTCCTGTTTTCCTTCCAACTGATCTATTTTTGGTAGGAAATCATGTTATAAACTGTCTGGGGCTGTTGCTTGGGGATACTGTAGTAAGTTGCTAAAAAGAGAGAATTCTGAGTGACTAAGCAGTGTTTTTATTCTAAGTAGTGATAGACCTACTAGACCAACTAGATAGATCTGCGGCACAATATTATAAGCTTACAGAGTTGAACAACCTTCAAATAGAAAGATGTGTAAGTCACAAATGCTTCAATTTGTTTGTTTACTTCCATTAATCACTATACTATCTTAATAGCTTGTTGCTTTTCTAGGAAAGTAGCTGTAGAATTCTTTTAGCATAGAAATTTACCTCCTTTCTTAATACCCCATCCTCCGCAAAATAAAGCTTTTAGTTAGGAAAAAGGATAAACTCAATTTATCATTTTTGAAATCTTGCTTTATTTAGGATGAGTAGCTTTCTCAAAAAAGAAGCACAGTGTTTCTCAGTACAAAATAAAATATTACTGACAAGAAAGCGATTTAAAATGAGTTCATATGGCGCCATAAAATGAATGTGAAAGTAATACAAAATTTCTGCTATTCTTATGTAAAATCTATTTCTATTGCTCATATATTTAAAGTTCCTGTTACTATTCTATCAAAGTACTAAGAAAATACATTCTCAGTAAGTCTTACTGCAGCCTAATAAAAATCTGATCACTATAGCATAAAATTACTTCATTCAGTATGGTATATGTGAATATAGCTGCTTAGAAATTCACATTTACTCAAAGTATATAAATAAACTATATTTTCATAACATTTCTGAATATTTCTGCTAAGTACTTAAAAATTTAAAGATATTTTATAAGTTTCTGCATATTTCAAGAAAATATTTGAAGAATTTTTTATAAAGGACTGGATAACAACTTGAAAATAAATAAAGCTTTACTACAAAAATATAAATCAGTGGCTTTCACATTAGCATGTACTGGGTTCAATTTCAAAGATGATATTAAAAATTCTGTAATTATTTGCCTTTCTTTTCAACCTACATTTTATTTATTTCCACAGATAGCAAAGTGATACTCCAAATACCTCTTCAAACCACACTAAAGCAATCATTTAACATTCTCATATTGAGGTTTATGAGGTTTATGGTTTTATATAGGTAAGATTTTATTACCATTGACTATGATTTAAAATGATATTCCATTTAGGTGACTCTGTCTCACATAGAAGATATTCCTAGAACTCTATCAAAATTTTCAAATGAAACCCCAAATTTGGAAAATAAAGGAAGAGTTCAAAGTTCTCATGTACTTAATTTTGCTGATTTCATTGTAGTAGACATCATTCTCAATGTAAGGAAGCCTGTTTTGTTGGAAGAAGGAATTTATTTAAATCATATATTTTCCTAAATTTTTAAATACAAAACAAGATAAAAATCAACAAACAGATGAACAAACAAGACCCTATTGCACCTTCATCTGTTTTCAAATATGGCTCTGTCATAAATGCAGTGTGCTCACTTGGAAAATATTTTAATCATTTTTATCATAATTTTCTCTTTTGAAAAACAGATGCAATAATTTATGTACATATAAAATTACTGTGAACATTGAGAAATTCATCATTTTCCAGTCACTGTAGTTTCATTAAATTCATTTTCCTTTCCTCTGAGTCAAAAGTAGACCTATGTAAATACAGCCAAATAACCTTTGACAAGACAGCAAAGGTAATACAATGGAGAAGAGATTACATTTTAAAAAATAGTACTGGAGCAACTGGAAACCTCACCAAAATAAATTCAAAGTAGATTAGTCTTACATGCAAAATGCAAATTCTTAGAAAGTATTATAAAAAGATTCTAGATGACATTGGGCATGATGGTGATTTTTTAGATACAATAACAAAGGCAAGATGTACAAAAGAAATAATTTGCTGGACTTCGGTAAGTTGAAGCACTTCTGCTCTGTGAAAGGCAATGCTAAAAAAGTAAGAAAGTAAATCCCAGACTTGGAAAATTATTTGCAGAAGAGAGCTGTTTATGATAGAGGAGTGTCATCAAAATATACAAAATACTTTTAAAATTCAAAAATAAGAAAATGAAAAACCTGTTCAAAAAAATGATCCAAAGTACTGAATATTATCCAAAGAATATGAATATGAAAATGGACAGTAACCATAAAAAAGACTTTCAACAATATCCACCAAAAGGGAGTTGCAAATTAAAATTACACAGTCTGTATTATACACCTGTTAGAAGAGATGTATAATTACAAAGAATGGAAACCACTTTCTCTGAGCACATTATGGAGTGTGGTTTTCTCCAGCCCTTTGGAAGTGATGTGGTCAAAGGACGGTGACTCTGGATAACTGTGCCTCTCCCTGGACTGTAAATATGAATTTTCATTGTTTCTCCTCATCCTCTGGCCACCTTCACCTCTCCCCTCAACTTCACCTGTTGAATTGAAAGATCTTAATGAATTCATAGGACAGTATGCTCAGGTGGATAACACTGTTGTAGGGCATATAAACATCCACGAGATTCTGTACAAAGATACAAACTTTTATTTGAAAACCAGTGATCATTGCAAATATGTTTGATGCTCCCAACCAGTATTAGCATTATGAGCCCTAATTTGTATCATATAGAAGCTCTGAACTGTGAGGTTCAGGAAAACAGTGCTGTCTTTCATTCATTGCCTGGTACAAAGAAATACACTGGATTGTATCTCATATATGGAAAATTAAAAATATAATTGCAAAGAAGTTTGGACATATGCACTTTATACATCACAGCTACCTTTATTGTGTTATTATTTTATTAGATACACATGACTTACAATTAAATAATTTCCTTTTCTTACATGTTTATCATGTTTCTTATTTAGGTCCTTATTCTTCTTGGAAACAACTACAGAATTCGTCCTTATCTTTGGTCTCCAGATCCCACATACAGCAAATGCTTTTGTAGTCTTTTGATGAGCACAGTTATTTTTATCAAAGCATGGTTATATTGCAAGAATATTAACTTTAATGAGTTACTTTTTCAAGCTAGTTACTCATGCCAGTAGCATTTACAAAGTTCTTAGAATCATGCCTGCCACAGAGGAAGTGCTATATAAAAGGCTATGTTAAAAATATATATGTATGTCATCTTGTACTTACATTTTGCCTTTCTCCTTCTAGGGTAAAATAAATTCTACTTAGTTTTATTTTTACTTTCTAAATGAGAGAGTTTTCATTTATAATTGATGTTACTTATACCCCCCATTAAAGTTATATTTGACATTTGGCACAATGTTTCTGTTTGTGTTCAAATGTAATCATGATCATAAAGACTGCTCTTTTTTTCAAACTGACATCCTAATCACTCAGAAAGTTTACATTCAGGAGTAAACTCAAGCTGTCTCATACTAGTTCCTAGGAGGTCTGCTCAGTGCCCTTGTCCTGCAAGTTTGTCTAAGGCCCTGTAGGAGTAATTACACCATAGACACTGGCAGAGTTCACAAGTCACATCTTTTTCAAGTTCTCACTGTCATGAGTGTTTTATACACTCACATGCTTTCACGATCTCTCTGCGTGTGTGCATGTGTATGTGTGCGTGCCTGGTGCCTGTGTGTGTCTGGGTACCATTTACCTTTTGGAATACCATTTGGTAAATTTTATCAACACATTTCCACTAAATTATAGGTTGAAAATCTTGAAAGAGAATATTATATACTAAGAATTTTAAGATATACGTTCAGGTGTGATGACATACATGTATAATCCCAGCACTCTGGAAGACTGAGGCAGGAGGATTGAAAGTTCAAACACAACTTGAATAACTTATTAATTTAGTGAGAAACTGTCTCAAAATTGAAAATGTTTAAAAATTAATTAATGGACTGAGATGTAGCTCAATGCAGAGACCCTGGATTCATTCTGTGTATCTCACATACATACAGATGCATGCATATATACATGTGCATATGTTTATATATGTGCATTTATGAAGGTAACTATGTGATGTGTAATGATTTGATGCCATATAAAAGCAAGTGGTTTCAAAGTCTCTTATTTATCTATCCAGAAGTATGCATGGCAATGATAAATAAGAATCACAAAGTACTCATTGAATAAATTAATCAATTTCAAAACAATAAGTTTATTAGAATAATAATTGCTAATTTTTACTGAGCATTTACTAGATGCCAATCTCTTTCAACTAATTCACAGAGTCCTCTGAAAAACTGCATGAATTAAACAGTAATATCTTCATTTCTCTGCAGAACAAAATCCTCGACTTGTAGATTATGAATCAAATTTTAATTGATATGGTTGAAAAATGCCTAATGTAAGTTCAGCGTTCCTCAAGTATCACTTAGATATCTGACTTTCCTTGAAAAATTAGAATATTTGATAAGAGTCATTTCCTACTAAGGCAAAAACCAATTTGTTTATAAAGACTTACATGAAGCTTCCTTTTTTTGATGCATTAGGTCTTAACTACTTTTTTGTATCTCTGATGGTGACTTTATACTTGGAGTTCTAGAAACATCTACAGGTGTAGATTATGAAACCACACTAAAGTCTATTTACAAGTCCCTAATCTTAACTAACATGTTAAAATGATGAAAGGTACAAGTATTTCAAGTTATTGCCATTGGCACTGTTATTTTTAAAAAGAAAAATACTACCTTATGTTTTGGTTTAAAATGATTCATAATCATCTGGATTTGTGTACATAAGTCCTATATTTGTATATAAATATGAAATCTATGATTTGTAATAAGCAAAAAATATGCCCAGTAATTTTTTTAAATAAGTTCAGAAGCTATCAGTTTGATCAGGTATGCTCATCTTAGTACCTGCCTTCTAACTGAGCAACCAGTACCTTCTGGAATTCAGGTTTCCAATTTATCACCTCAGGCCAGGGTTCTCGTATGTGACCTTGCTATTATATTTTCTAAATGTACTTACTGGCTCTAGTATTGGTTGAATTAGGTACATACATCTATTTTATGCAAGAATACCCTATACCATTTGGTATTATAATGACACTGACATAATTTGTTACAAGGAAAACACTAGAGAAAGAGCCAGTTCCTCTCCCTATTTCCAGCAAATTCAAGAAGGAAAGTAGAATAATATAATCAATATCAAGTTCTTCCACAGTGAGTAACAGTGCTGTCCATGAAATGAGAGAAAATTCCTATATTATAAGCAGTACATTTCTGAGCTGAAAATCTTAGTAATTTTTTACTGTTGCATAGTTTCATCTGCATGTCAACAACAAGCTACTAGTGCAGACTGGTATTTGGGATGAGAAAAATCTCAGCAAGACTTCCACTGCAATGATTTTCCAAACATACTTATTTTGATTGGAGAAGAAAAAAACGATCAGAAAAGTAATGAAGAGGAAGGTTTATGTCTAATGTTCTAATTACTATTAAATTCTGCATAGTTTTCAACAAAGAACTTGTTTCTAAGTATAAACTCAAAAAACTAAACAAACAAGAATTTAAAGGAATTTTCTTCCACTGAAGTGTTTGTATCATTTCAAAATCTAGTACCTGAACATACCAATGCCAACATCATTATACTGGTATTATTGCAGGATCTATGAGTTTTTTATTGTGGAGACCTAATCTTTAGACTTGTACTGGCCAAAGTCAAAGAATAAAGCCAAAATTTGTTGTCATGCAATAAATGCACAAATTGCTCATGTTGCCTGTGATTCTAAAGAAAAAAGTGGATTTGTTTTTAGCTTCTGTGACTAATGAACATGAAAGTAATATCCTGAAGCTAGGTTGGAAGGGAGGTATTGTAAACAAGACAGCAAAAAATACACAAATTGCAACAGTTTTTAAAAATTCCCCTTTTTATTTCACATAGTGTTCTCCCTATGTTTGAAAGCTTGTCCAAGATTCCGTACTGGTATTTACAGGCATGAGTCATCAGGTCTGAAATAGTTAACCTGCAAGGAACCAACTTATCCAACAGTGAGCTGCGAGAAAGACATCAGGAGAAAAATTCTGTCTTCAGAGAATAGTGACTCATTCCAATAGTCCCTTTTATAAATAAATACATTACCAAGTAGCATGTCAGAGTACGTTATGCTCTCTCTGTTGCCACTCACTTACACACACACACATACATTCACTCACTTACAGACACATAGTCAGCTAGTAATAAAATAATAAAAATAACATTTTATGCAATTGATATTTTCAAGCACATCCAGATGTCATATATGGCCAGAGTACATGTCTATCTGTTAGGACTACAGTAAAATTTGTTAATGAAAATAAAGAGGAGGGTATAAAATTCAACAATATAAAGGTGTAGTGATTGAATGGAATTTTCTGTTTTGTTTATAAGTCAATATAATACACTCCATGCCTACCTGGTTCTCCACATTCAGGAATAGACTTTTTCAGCCACGTGGAAGGACTTTAGTAACTCTATTCTACATAACATTTTAACAACCTTTGTTTTATTAGATATAATTTACTAATATCAAAATAAACTACATTTATCTGGTATAAGCTGATTCATTATTTAAAATAACAAAAGAAAAAGTAGGAATTTTAAAATAATTATTATTAGTAAAGATCAGTCTTAGTGAACTTCACACTTCAATTGGATTATTTTTAATAAGTAACAAAAAAGTTATGAATGAAGTTTTCACAGGTTTTGAAAATGTTAATGAAGTACATACAAGATGAGTCATAATTGTGTCTTCTGGTTTTTAAGGGAAATATGTGACATTTGTCTTGCTCATAGCACATTAGTTCTATTAATGATGAACTCATATGGCATAGGCTGGTTTCTGTTTTCTGATTCTCCACATTAACAGAATATGTACTATTGCAGAACATAACAATGATACAAATTAAAGCTATCATGTATGTCAAATATAAAATAAAATTGAAAAGACTATTCAAAAAGGTGCATTTGGTTCTATGTTGTTGATATTTTGTCTTTTGTATGGCATTTAACCTCTGTTAACCCCCCAATTTTTTTCTGAAATGGTCGGGGTACAGAGAAAATGGTGAGTTGCATCCACTAATGTGATCATCCACAAATGATCGTTCTGTGCTCAATGTATGGACTGTGATTCCCTTCAACAGCATAAATACTATATTTATTAATGACTATTATCTAAGCATTTGTAATATCATTTTATAAGTGTTTTATAAATTATCTAATTCAATCCTTATGAAAAACATGTCAGATAGATCAGTACTTTTACTTCTATTTTACAGAGGAACTAAGAGAGAGAAAACTGCCCAACTTGTAAGTATTGCTGCAAGAAAAGCTATGTAATCTACCTCTAGACTTAGCTTTCTTATTTTGTCTGCTATGCTACTGCCTAATAGCAATGATAATTTTAAAAATAACTGTATTTTTATATATGTAACACAAACCTGTTTTTCATTTTATTTTTGGTTATTGATTTATTAAAAATCAGTTCAATGAGTTAACTGAATGAATTAAATAACTCTTTTCCTTAGTCCTGGCGGTTTTTAATTTCATAAATGTCTTAATAGCCTCTGTCAAATCCTACATTATTTTTCAATGAGTGAAGATAAAGCGAAATAACCTGAAGACTATCATTATAACATGGAAAACTGACACACACATTTTGTTTTTATAAGACTCAAGGACTAGCATGACTTTTAGTATTTTTAATTGAAAAATGAAGGAAATAATGGTAAAATTACTAGATAAAATATAATAAAATTATAAGTAACACCCTTAATTACTTGAATCAACTGTAGGCCATGTGGATTTGTATACTTCTGAGAATAGTGTATCAAAATGCCAATGTGTCCCCAGGTGGAATTGTTGCACAGCAGTCAGAGCACACATTGGATTATTGATGAGTCAAGTTACAACTGCCATGGTGACTGGAATTAGTTAAGATGATAGGATTAAGGAGGATCAGCAAAGGATGTACAAATCAATGCCATATGAACAGTTTTCTAAGGAAAATGTCAATACTGAAATAAAACTAAGAACTAGTGGTATAGGGCAATGAAAAACAAAAGATGGGCTAGGAAATCAACAGGGGAAATATGTTATACAAAGGGTGTAGATAGGGGATAAAAGGGAAATTCTGCATTTGTGATTATAAACAATTCATTGCACAGAGCAAAAAATAAAATATTGCTGAACTCCAAGTGTAACCTCAGCCCTTAACTATTAAGTCAAAACAGTTTTATTTTGCTTTTTATTCTGATTTTGAAGCTTCTCATGTGGACATTGAGATGAGTTAGTCATCAAGTTATGCCATATGAATTTACATCAGACTTTGCATTTTTTTCTCTATGTTTTAGGCAACTGTATTAGCACCTAAAAAGGCCACACAGAACAACAAAACAATTAAAAAGTCTTTGTTGTATGTTATTAAATAATTTCCATTGTAACCCTCAATAAAAGTATAAACAAAATGTTGATGAAAGAAAATTATGATATCATACATTATAAATAGGAGGAAAATTATGTTTGAGATTTTTATATCATTCATAGGAGTGATGTTATTGGATTTTCATGAAAGATCAAACTTTGTTCATATTATCTCTTGATACAAAGCAGTTCTATGGTAAATACATATCACTGTAGATACAGTACACATGATCACTGGTTGTGCAATTTTCTAGCCTAAAAAAAAGTTTGCTACTTTTTATCTTTCTAATTAGAAAATATTCTACCTACTGAATATATAAGTATTTTTAGTTGTTTAGTATGAGTTTTATGGACAACCTTTCCTTCAACTTAAAAATGCTGTACAAATTTGTAATTGAAGTAAACCTAATATTATTAAATGTTTTCCTGTGTATAATTTATTAACATAATAACATTTTCATATAATTGAAGCTTTCAAAATGTATATTTAAGAATGTATATAATTAACATATATTTAAGTCAATTGACTAATTCATTTCAGATATGATTAACAGTATTGACTTTAAAAAAAGAATATTTTTAAGTAATTTCATAATTCATTTACCTTTTGAATCAAGACACTTTGTGTTAAAAATAAATATATCTGTTTGTTTCTGAGATGAATTCATAGATTGATTTTGAGTGTAAATAGATAACGTTGCTTTTTATCACTTTATGTGTTTTGAATCCAATATTGGCTTTAGATATTTTCTCAGTGAATCCACAGAATTTTCTCAGTGAATCCACAGAATATGATAAAGTACACTTTTAGATATTTTCTCAGTGAATCCATAGATATTTTCTCAGTGAATCCACAGAATTTTCTAAGTCACTTTTATCAAATTTTCAAATCTTCTTCAAAGGGAGAAATCTACATAGTCCAAGAAAAAAATCTGTTTGTTTTTAGGACAACTGCGATGCCCGCTCATAGTGCCCTTATATCTGGAGCTCTGGGTATTGCAAAAATTGTCAAGGACCTATGCCTACTCTTTAATTTGCAAAACAGGAGTTTATGCAAATATGGGTTTTATGGATCCTGAGAGGCTTCTGACAACTTTTTTACAATCATCTTGAGTAAATTATCAAGTACACTTGACAACCATATGAACACCAATAAATTTCTTGTGAGTCTCTTGAGATTCTAGCTGATTTCTGAATCTTTTAAGTATTTCTTGGTCTAGCCAGTTTAAGAACTGATGTTGTCGTTACATGGAAAACAGCATAGTTTTATAATACCTAAGAGGCCTCACACTACTTTCTACAATTAGCACAAATGTCAAATTAACAGAAGAATCAATGAAATAACTCATCTGCACTGCTCTGAAGCTACAGTTTATCCTTCAATAATTTGTCCTGAGCAGTGGAAATCATTTATTTAGTGTTGAAAGTATCACTGTTTCTTACCAATTTATTTTCCTTAACAACTGAGGAATTGTGGAAATGTTAAATAGTGAAAAGTACTAATGTGATTCTATTGGTAAAAGCATGCAGAAGCTGTCAGTATCAAATATAGAATTTCCTTTTATAATCCTTTTTCCAGCCTCTCTCCCTTCATATAGAATCAGACAACTGCAGACAATTGGAATTTGAGATCCTTAAGAAAGAATGCATACTCAGGGGTTGGAACTACACATACCTTTTATCCATCATTGAGAATTAGGGAGCCCTGTTCCAGAACCCCTATGTATGGGGGAGGAGTAATGCGACACACCTGAAAAACTTGGGTACCTTAACTCTGCCATGAAGAGACTATGTAGTGAGTGATTGATCTCATAAGGGATAACAACCACATGAAAATATTTGATTATAAAAAGTAGTTAAAATATACATTAGACACTGAACACACTGAAATCAGATTTATATGTATAACTGTAACATAGAAAGAACAAGTATTTATATATTTTCTGAAAGAATATTTCATTATGTTGTGTATAATTTAAATAAGATATGTCCCAGAATACTGTTGCTCACCTTGGTTTTTGTTGTTGTTGTGGTGGTGGTGGTTTTCTTGTTTTTGTATAATGTGTACAGTTTATATCAAGGGCATTAAAAGCCTCCTGAAGCATGATCTTACCAAAGGGATACATTATTAATAAAATTTATTTAAAATTCTTTAAATATATATATATGTATATATATTAGAAATCAATTTCATAACCACTTCAGGTAAAATTCCACTTTGAGAATTCAATTGAAATCAACAAGATTCTCCATGGTGGACATGAAGTTGTCTTTAATAATCAAAATATCATCACATTAACACCAGTGAATAATGAAAATAGGAATTATAGTAAGACAATGATGATGGTAGATATCAATGTAGCAGAACAGTTGCTATAAAATAAGAATCTGATAAATGCTTCAAGGGCTAAGAACCAAGGTAAAATTTAAAGCCTGGACTTACTCCAAATCCTGAACTCTCTACCATTCTGTGACACTGCTTATTAGCTATTTTTTTCTGGTATCAATAATACAATGTAATTAGTTCTATATAGTTAGATTTGTTTCTTTTTTCCTGTTTTCTTCTCTTAAGACAGAATGAGCACTCTTCAGTGACTTGACAGCACAGCATTTCAGCCCTTCCATACAAAACTGTTGTGAGTCACCAAATGTGCAGCCTTTCCAGAATTTCTTTTAAGACAAGAATTCCTGCAAATCTTTCATCCACTGTTGCTCATAACCACAGTTCTTTGATGTCCAAATTGCTCTTCCATAAAGAATATCAAACCTCAGAATCTTGTTTATTTTCATCTTTAATATTACGATTTTCATTTGAAGTTTTTAATGAAATGCATTATTTTGATTTTGAGTTAATAATACCTGTTAAGGCAATTGTAATATTTTTCTGCTATGTTTTATTTTTGTTTTAGTCTTTTTGAGACTTGGTCTTGTCACGCACTTCAGGTTGGCCTTAACCTCACTATGTAACCCAGGCTGGCCTTGAACTCACATTGAACCCATCACATTTGCCTCCCAAGTTCTGAGGATACAGGGTTGTGCCACCATGCTTGGCTCTGCTGCTTTTATATTTGAGGTCTTTTCATTATTATTAGATAAATAATGAGAAGTGTATGTTCTTAATCCAAAGTCTTTGGCCTTAAAAATCAACTCAGAACTCAGCAGAAAATGAGACTAATTTATAGCACATTTTGGAGGCTTGAAATATCAATTATTCTTAAAAGAATGATTGAAGAAAAAAGTTTACAGAATTCTCTGTAGAAATTTTCTAGATGGTAAAAGATATCACACACAAAAATTTTAACATGTATTCCTTCATGCTTTTTCCTAATACAATAATGTACAGTACTGTTTTCACAACTTGAAAAGATAATTTTCTTCCTCTGTAAACTTGTCTAGAGCCATGACCATGAAACTGACTGTGGTCTTTTTCATTCCTCATGACCTTCATTCATTTTGAATTATTCTTCATGGTTGTTTCATTCATTTCACATTCCTAGTAACTAATACTCTCTCACTTCTTTACCCCTACACATTGCTACTTCATATGAGTATAAGCCAACTATTTTCCTATTCTCATTTATTATTTATTTTCCTTCAAATTTTTTCTTGAGAAAGTATCACTTCTCTGTATCCAAAAAATATTTAAATGTCAACAAGTTGTTGACAGGTATTCCATATAACCAGGCACCTTATTTGCTTTCTGATAAGCCAAATGTCTCTCCTTCTCTCTGTCTTCTATTTCTGTCTCTTCCTCTCTCTTTCTTTCATTCTCTCTTCCCCCTCTTTCTCACAAATAGTAAAAAATATCAATTGACTTGACATGAAAAGAAAAAATCTGATTGGGATATTAGAAAATTAATTTTTCTCCTTTATTATATATGTTGAAAATGGATCAAATTTACAATTGATTTAGTTTCGGCTTTTGAAAAAAAACTAAGACGACATTATCTTGTAATTATCTTGTAATTGTTTATGTCATAAGGTATTATGAGGCATATTCAAGCCATCAGAGCATCTGTCGATATTTCAGTATGTAATTCTAAGGCACAGGGGTATGTTATTTTAGAATTACACTCAACCATTATTGCATCAAAAACAAATATTAATGATTATTGTCACAAACTGTTGGTTCATATTTTAATTATATCTATTTTCTTAATTATATGTTTAATCAAAATGTAAGAATAGCCACACACAGCAACAGGTTGGCAGGTTTCAATCTCACTAATCATTAAGTTCTCATTTCATCTGCATTTTTTATTTCAAGATTTTTTCTGTTATTGTTGGAAAATGTAGATTAATTTTAATTTTTAGTTTTATTAATTTCAGATTAATTTACAGTAGTTATGCAAGTTTTACTGCTTTTACCAACATTAAAGAATTCCAGAGCAATTTTTATATGAAGTTTAGTATACTGCCTGTCAAACAGTGTGTACTTCTTAATCATTAAATATTATGTATCTCTGAAGATTACTAAAGTCTCTAGTGGCTGTCAAAGTGCAACATTTTGAATTATATTTCACCAACCCATACATTAGACTTAATTCTAACTAATATACTCCATGATTGAAGAACAAATTTGGATAAAATTAATTGACTATATTGAAAGTTGTTGTCACGCAAGTGCATACTTATTTATAACTGTAAATGTGAAATGGTGAGCAAGCTTTTGAAACAAAATTGTTCCTTTGTTCTATTGCATTCAGGTATAAAGTCCAACTTGTTCACTTTTATTTCTGTAGCACAATTTGATGGAAATGAGTAATTCCATTCACTATGCTATAAGGAGAAATTGAAAGTGATTCAGTAATTTGATGTCATTCTTTATTTAAATTCTATTTTTCCTTTATATGTATCCTTCCCACTAACACCACTCACTAATCCTTACAATAAGAGAAGAATGAGCTAATTTTCAAAGAAAAATTAATGATGCATTTGTTACCAAAGGGCTTCATCTGGTAACAGGTAAAATGGTCTAATAGTCCATAGTTGTTTTTAGAAATGGAATGACCAGTAAATAAGAATATTTATTCATTCACATTCAGTGTAAATGTGTTACATACCTACTACTGAATATAGGTGTCAAGAAAGCAATGAGTAAAGTGGATAGACATAATCCTTGACTTTTTATTTCCTATGATACTGCAAGTAAAATACAGGATAAAGAAACAATAGCAGGAGATGCAATTGGAGAAATACAGAGTGAGGTGGACCCACCTGATTTAGCCCCCCAAGAAGGCTACTTAGAAAAAGTCACTTGTATGTTGAGTCATAAATTGTAGAAAAGAAGACAGCCAGGGAAGGTAGCTGGAGACAGAAAGACTAATCCAGAAGGACGCTTATTGCCTGTTTTAGAAAGAACAAAGAAAGACCTACTAAGGACTAACAGCAAGTAGGTGTCATAATCACGTATATATTTCAGAAATATCATGCTGGTGGAACATGGGAAAGGAATTGCATGTAATTTGTAACAATATACTGAGCATATACATAAATGATAATATTGCTAAACTTTGTTATGACAAAGGTTAATTTTTTTGAAAATGGCCATTTATTTCTATTGTATTACTTTTCAGGTAAAATGTTTTCTAGTTTGAATATCCTTTTTTATAAAAAATAACATTTTAAGTTTAAGACAAATTTTAAGTAATAGTTCATATCTGATGAAATTTTTACTGTTTGTACTCAAAGATATAATAAATATCAAGTAATTAGCAATTATTTGGTTTTTCCTATTTAGAACATAGAATAGAACTCTATTCCCATATAGCAATGGAATGAAGAATTATGATTTGAACACTTTGCAAAGATGAGATTGCAAAGCGACCAATATAAATGAATACTAAAGACTGACAACTCTCTCCTAAATTGAATGAATATTTACTCTTTCACTTTGAGCAAACATACAAAAAGTTGACCATCATAAAAATGGGTAAAACAAAACTAGCTAAAATTTTTACTAATTGTTAAATGATTGGTTAATAGTTGAGAGAAAAAGAAGAAGATAAACAACAGTAGCAGAAGATCTGGCATGCATTCATCTTCTTTCAATCGACTTTGAAAATCTAGAAGAAATTATTTTTGAAGTGTTCACCATAGAAAGTTGATAAATTTTTTGTAAATATAAATGTTACACCTGATTTATACAGTCCACAATATATACTTGTATCAAAACACTACATGGTATCTCATATCCACCTAAAATTTTATGTATTTCTATATCAGTTTAAATGTAATATTAACTTGTTAAAAGGTACATGCAATAAGTGACTTAAGACATAAACATAAATGGAAATCCTTCAACTAAAAAAGGAAAAAAAGAGTTCACTAAAAATATAAGCAAATCACTGTGCATATTTTTCAAAAGAATTACAATTGGCAAATACATGAAAAAATGTTCAACATCCTTGCTTATTAAGAACATTTAAATTAAACCTGAAACAGTAGACACATGAACAAACCTACTAGAAAAGCCAATACTAATAAACAAACCACGAGAACTGATAATTGCTTATAAAAATAGAAAAATAGTACAATCATATCAATACAAATTGTGTAATGCTTTTGCATAATAATGTGGTGGTTTAGTATAAAGGTAAACACAGAAGTTTTCTATGATTCAGAGACTTGACCAAAAGGATTCAAAGCAATGAATGCATCTATGTAAATATCCATACACAAGTCTCTCAAGGGTCTTTTACAATAGGAAAATATCTGGGAATCACCCAAATATTAACTGATAAGTGAACAAATAAATTGTACTAAATTCATATCCAAAAATACTATTCAGCCAAAAAACCTAATGTATTCACACAACTGTATGAATGACTCTTAAAGAATGTAAGCCTAGTGAAAAACCAGGTTTAAATGTCTACATATTCATGGTATCATTTCCATGATATTTTTTCAAAGACAAAATAATGAGAACAAATCAATGGCTACAAGACACTGTCATTGTGGGGAAGACTAATTACCAAGAGGGTCAAGGAAGTTTTTGGAGTGATGAAACTAATCTGTATCCTGATTGTGGCAGTGATTACGTCTCTGTATACCTTTTAATAAGCAATACTAATTTATTTAAATTTTGCTAATAATTCTGTTGTGTGTAGTATTATACACTCCCACCAGCAAATTTGTATGCTGAAATCCTAGTATGTAGTATCTCACTGTGTGACCTCATTTGGAGATAGGTTTTTTTTTTCTTTGTTTCCAAGAGGTAATCAAATAAAAGTGAGATTATTAGAGCTGGGCTTAATTCAATATTACTGGTGTCCTCAAAAAAATGAGGAACACTGTACAGAAAAATATACACAGAAAGTGTGTGTGCTATTTCCATAATGTAAAAAGTAAATAACTATCATGACAATATAGTCATTCCACTAAAAGCATGAGATTTATATATTGATGTATTCATGTATAAAGAGAGAAATAAATCTACTTTAGCAATCTTTTTACATTATCTTCATTAATTTTATGCATTTGACTACACTGTCTCCAGTAGTATCTGTGTTGTTTGTCCAAAAATTTGTATTTATAAAAAAAAGTATTTATGTCATAATTGTTGTTTCCCTGAATATAAGCACATAGCCTCTTCTCATCTTCTGCCTTCTTTATAAGAGATAAGCTTTACCACTTGCTTTTAATTGCACAAACATTTCTAAATCTTCTTACAAGAAGATTCTAGAAATGCATAAAAAAGCAACAGTGCCAACAAGGATCACTGCTTATCTTCCATGTGCATGCAAGTTATTCATGTTAGACATGCAGTTTTTCAAGGAAAGAGGGACTTCCTCCAACCAGCGATGTGTTTAGATTCTAAATGAGAAGATGGCATGAGACCTTCTTCAGCTGGCAGCTGAGTATTGCAACAGTAAGAATGAAAAAGAATGTCAGTTACTGATAAGATGAAATATGTAGTACACAGATATGAAAGTCAAAATTCACTGTAATTCAAAAGCACAAACTCATATCCTAGCCTTAGTACAGGTATATAATCTCCAAAGCCTCTTGGGGTAGATGCAGGAAAAAGAAAAGTTTCTAAGTCTTCAACTGACAAGTTCAAACACGTTAGTTGTAACTCTCCATCTTGGAGCCAGACCCAGGGAGGAGGCTGGTGAATAACTGAGCATAATAATCCGTCAACATATCAACATTTAAATGCAATTTTGTAGACATGTAAGAATTTTTTTCCATGTCCAGAGTTTATAATCATAATTGCACTAGAAGTCTTTTTTCTAAATGAATGTATTCTTACTCAAGACAATTCTTTATATTGTTTCTGTCCTCTGTAATCTCCTGAAAGAACAGATATTTAATTACACTCCCCCTTTATCAGTTTTACATTGAGTACATCTGAAGGTCATGTGCCACAATATTTAATATTCATTTTCATTTTTGAAAGTATATTAAAATAATTTAAATTAGTCTGATTTCAATGTATTATAACACTTCATAAATAATGATATACAGAAACTTGGATGGCCTACCAGATATGCAATATAATCAGGGTATTCCACTCTTGGGTTACAAATTCAAAACCAGTTGCTTAAATTAAGCTTCATGTTTGCATGTGTGCACTAAAATAAAGTAATAAGAAATATTTTTTTCAAGTCTTTGGTTACATTCTTTTGAATTAAATCTGTTATCTGAAATTCAGAGCCAGAGACAGAGACAAACAAAATGCTATTTCTGTATAGTAGCAGTCCACATCTGCTTCCACATAGGAATACTCATTTGTTAGGGAAGATGCACACATTTTCCTTGTAGAAAACACAGACATAAAATCAGGGAAAATATCCTCTTAGTGACATTTTTTCCTATGTATCCACACGAAACTTATTGAAGGATCCCCTTCTGTATACTGTTTGCCAAACAAATGTGGTTCCTTACAATTTTGTGATTCCCAGAAACCATCACCCTCTTTGTAATGCATGATTTATTTCCTTCTCCACAAATATTTTTACAATTGAGATACTGTTGTAGTCAGGGATTGTGAGGAGAATAATTAGAATCAGGACATGGAGCTTATAATATTGTTTTAGGATGGTCACCCAGAGTTAACACAAGAAAATGCAGGAAATCTGTCCACAACATTAAAGACACAGAATATTTAGCCACAGGCCTGAATCTCATAGCAATGTCCCACATGAGTCCAGATGAAGACCCAGAGCTCAAGACAATGTCTCCCAGGAGTCCAACTGGAGGTCTAGAGCCCACAAAAAGGACTCATGCCACTCTCTTTAATGGATCCATGCTGGAAAGGCCCTAAGGTCAGAGATGGAAGCTACAAAGTCTATGCCAGCAGGGTGAAGGAGCTGTGCTGGTAGGTTGAAGGTTCTATGCTGGAGCCAAGAAGTCACACTCACAACAAAGACCAGGGCTGTCCTAAAAAGCACAAGAGCCATCCACAGCAACACGGAGACCCCAAGCTCCTCCAAAGATAAGCACAGTCAAGTACATGCCAGGAAGCCAGTATGACGAGTTCATCACGGAGACCAAGCGGCATGCATCTTCCTCTCTGGAGCCTGGAAGCAATTCTCGATGTGAGGACCAGAGCTTGCAAAGGAGAACCAACACCTCAAACAGCAACACGTAGGAGAACCCACGATGCCTCAACACCTCAACACCTCAAAGCATAGCTTCTCCTTTAGGTCTCTATGCTGGCAAATTTCCTCAGGTGAAACACCTATGTTCAGTGCCCTAATGATTTAATTCAGCTGGCATTGTTGACCATCTGTTCTTAATCCATAACAGATACCATTTTCCTTCCTTTTATTTTCAGGGAAATTTGCTGTGGATTTCCCCTGGGCTACTTAGAGAATGGATGCTGTTATGGTTTAAGTCTAGATGCCCCCCTAAATCTTTGTGCAGTCCTCAGGGCAGATTTTTAGTTTGTGATTGATTTGGGGTCCAAGATGTAGTCCAGTGCTATGATTATGGGTGTGAGTGCTGCCTCCACTCTGGGGCAGGTAGCCTACATACAGTATAAGGAAGTATATCAATCAGGGTTTTACTAGAGAAACAGATGTAACACAAAATATACAAATGTAGAAAAAATTACAAGATCTGCTTACGATGGTCAGTCATAGAGCTGAATGAGGAAGCATGAAGAAAGTATCTACACACTGGAGACCAAATGTTCCAGTTCAAACTCTGGAGTTCACTGCAGTGTCCTGCAAAGGTCTCTTTCAGGAGGCTGATGGGTCTGCAAAGGAAGGCTGATGCAACAAAGGCAGAAGCCAAAGAATCTACACTAACGATGATGTCCAAGCTGAAGGCAAAGACTGGAACTCCTCAGAAGCCTGTCTATCCTTCCTCAATTCCCTTTAATATGAGCCTCTCTAGGGTGAGTTCTCTATACCCTCTGGTGTAGAATTGCTGAGCCATTTAGTTAAGCCTTTAAACTTCTTAAATTGACACAGTCGACCAGTACAAGTAGAGAAAGAGGTTTACTTTCTCTCTCCTTCCCTTTTGCCCCTTTTGTTCTTGCTGATTTTGATATGTTCTGCCACTATGAACAGTTTCCCCTCTGCTATGTGCCACACTGCCTGAGAGTTAGCTAAGTATAGACTGAAAGCTCCACAAACCATGAGCTAAATAAATGTCTACTCCTTTAGCTTTGGATGTCAAGTATTTTATCTCTGCAGTGAGAGAAAAATAAGCAACACAGATGCTCACTACAGGCTCACACTGCTTCTCTGTATGCCTTAACTTCACATTTTATAATCGAACAAAATTATAAAAGGATTGAGGTTAAAGACTAGGATATGCAACATCAATAATCCAGAATGCTGAATGAGTTTCCCAGATGCAGTCTGGATTACATGATAGGCACAAAAAAAATTGAGTGCTAACATATTTATTATATGACAAAGTGAAATAGTGCAAATAATCTTATCAAACTCAAGAAGAAGAAAGGCTTCAAGGAGAGAATGAAGTGGGCCTGAATCAATATTAATACCTGGAAAATGACAGTAGAAGCAGAGGTACTGTAGTGTGAAACAATTAAGGTTGACAGAGCTCAGTTTGAACAATATGTTGCCCTGGTCATAAAGTTATGAGACAGGTCTGCAAACAATGACAAGCCCTGTGTACAGTAACTGCTATCATTAGTAACTGAATGTTCAGGAGGTTTAATTGGTGATCTAGGAATCATTTGTTGAGCAATAATCTTTAGTCATTCACATTTGCTTATAAAAATGATTCTTTGGTAAGTTGCATTTGTTTTGTTATTTTTTCCCCTCACAAATACTGAGAAGCTATGATTTTTACATTAGAAGCCAAGTCCTCTTAAGTAGCTGATCTGATTTTCCAGAGGACAAAGCCACCAATTCCACAATTAGTACAATAGCTTCAAATGTCAAGAACCCTGGGAAAGTAATACCTTTCCTTAAATTGACAGTGAGGGATGAACAAGTGAGACTGAACTCTTTGCTAGGAGCACATTTAATTGGCAGAGGTCAGGGAGTTTCACAATGATACAGAGTTACTTAAGGATGAAAAAAAAGCACTCTGAAGAGGAGGAAAAGACTGCCGAAAATAGGTCTGGTGGTGTCAGTGTCAATCTTCTACACTGAGATCTTGCCTGGGGCCGCTTCTGCCAAGAGTAGAGATAATGACATCTGGATGGCATATTCCTGGTACTGTACTATTTTATTGTACACCTTGGTGAAAATAAAGAACTTTAAGCCTCTTTCTTACAAAAACATTGGAAGAGGAGCCAAATTATGTGTTTAGTGTTCACAAAAGCCTATTTTCCTACAGTCGCTACATATTAAAAAAATGATCATTAAGTGAAACACATCCTGGGTCTTGTTACTGATTTTCAAGCATGGAAAGACTACTTTAGCTTCAGAGCCAGAAACTGGAGCACTAATCATTCTTGAATAGCTTATGACGATTTAATTGTTAATAATAGAGAGTTCTAGTATTTAATACATATGCTTATTTGAATAAAAAGACAATGTTTCACTATATTTGTTTTGAGAAAGGATGAGCTGAATTTATACATGTATTTAAACTTTTCTCATTAAGAAATATTTTCAGCACTAGAATAACTGTGAACAGCACCATGTGTGATTGGCTTATAGAATACAAATGCACAAAAATAAAACATTCCCATGTGGGCAAAAGGCACCATTTCTAAAATGTTGTACCTGTGGTTGGTAACCAAGATTATTAACATGATCATATTTTGCATATTAGACTGACTCTTTTGCTCTAGATGTCTGTTAAGTTGTTCACAAAAGTTTCACTGAGAGTTTGTTGCTATGATTCATTCATACAATGGAATATTTCTAAGTTCATTCAGTTTGACTACTGTGGTATATGGCAATGAGACATAAACACAAGACTTAGTCATCTGATTATCCATACCGAGTGTTCAAATGAATTCCAGGTTTTGCATTTAGATTATACTCACAGAAATCTCACAGTATGCATGCACATCTTTCTCTCCTGAGTGCATAGGTCAGAGTAGAATTCTGAAAGATAGAAAATATGAATGTTCAACTTCAGAAGGAAATAGGCAATATCAAATTCCTCTTTTAGGTGATTTTGACAAATTAAACTACAAATTTTCTAACACTTAACAAATGAACACAATGTAAGTCTGTTAGTATTTTCTTTTGTAGTCACTTGGAGGAAGATAATAGTCTAAGAGTTATGTGATAACACTGAAATACTGTAACACTTTTGACAATGCAATGTATGACATATTTTTTCATCAAATCTAAAATTGTTTTTCCAAAATTGAATTACTGTTAACTATTTTTAGGGAACTGTCAGAAATCACTGCTTCCAACATAAAGCTTTTTTTTCTCACTAGCATAACAATTAGTGAAATCAGACATTTTGTACTAGAAAAGTTTCAATTTTATTTTTTATATTCAAATGTATTGTTGACATCCATTTGATATATATCCAAAAAGTGAGATAAATTACAGAATGCATCTTCTTAAAAAAATTTTTTTAAAAGTTAAATGGAGTTTTAACAATGTAACTAACATAATTTATTTGCATGAATATTATGTCATTTGATTCTTAATTTGTAATAATTTAATGCAATGAAAAGCAAACATTATAGACTATTGAAGTATCAAAGAAAATGATAAATATATTCCAGCCTTTGAGAAAGTATGTTCATGCATGTGTTCAACTCTCACATTTAGATTCTAGACAATATTAACAAGAATAACCTCATTATTTTAATTCATGTATTTAAAACTGTTCTCTGCATTTTCTTGAAGAAAAGAGATGTGTTACTGAAAAATGATGTCTTCTATCCACCATTAAAATCCAACTAGACAGTGCAATATATTATTAACATGTAATGAATAAAACGGTGTAAGATGATGAATTCCCATAATTGACACCTGTTTCAAGATAGCATTTGACCAAATAAGACATATCTGCAATGTTGAACAAGACATATCAGATTTAAAATAAAGCATAACATGCAACTTTTTGTTCATCACAATTTGAAAAACATGGTGTCTTGATGACCACACTAGTTAATCTTTAAAATGTTAAGAATATGTTACCTTGTTATATTGGATATTTGTGGATCCTCCTTTTTTCTTGCTAAGAATACATCTTAGGGATAGGGATTAAAAATGAGTTTTAAAGTTGATTATATTAAATATGTGAATGAAATTAATTTTAAACTCTTTATTAGTTCTTACTGAAATTTACTGCTTTTACTACAAATATTTTTTAATCCAGACTACCTTTTTAATAGAAATACACTCTCTCTGCATGTCTCTCAGTGTCTCTGTCTCTGTCTCTGTCTCTCTCTCTCTCACACACACACACACACACACACACACACACACACACACCATAAATGTACACACATACATATATGACAGGGAAAAATAAAAACTTCTGTAGTGAAAAGTGGTCTAAACGAAGGTACCATATAGGAGAAAAAGTACTTGGAAATAGTTAATGAGATGAACGAATAGAAAATTATGATTTTTGGCAAACCATGCGTGCTCCAGGAAGAAAAAAAATCATGCTTACTAAGAATCCACCATGCTGGGACTGGGAGGATACCACCAAGAAGCCATGTAGCCAGGCTTTCTGGTGAGCCCCACAAACCATGCAGGCTACAGGAAGAGAAAAGTCAAATAGCATCTCCTGTGAGACTACTGGAGTGCAGGCTGAGAATCAATCGCCACCCATTAACTACAGGCTGGTTCACAGGACAGGCTAAGTGGATAGCAACTAAGGTACAAAAGCAATTAAATACTTGTATTGGTTGCTTGATTTTGCAGGCCTGGGGTCAAGGGTCTGAGCATCAATTGGGTGGATGGCAATATGCAATATAGCAAATATGAGGGATTTCCTTCTGTCTTGCCTTTGAAATCCAATATTGTTCTCACTGGTTTTTTTTCTGATTAATTGTTTTGCTTTATAAAATGTTCTGTTTTGATTGGCTTTATTCTGTTTTGTTGTTGCTATACCTGATGGAATGGACAATTACTGTGAAGATAACAAGTTATACTATGGTAACTACTGTTGTTTTCCTAGTATCTTGCTTTGAAGTTCTGTGCCAATTTTGTTGCTTTGTTTGGATTGGCTTTGTTCTGTTTTGTTTTGTTGTATTTTATTATCTTTAAAAGAAAAAAGAAAAAAACAAAGAAAATTGTCGTTTTTATAAATAGGTATTAACTAAATTAAAATAATTATCAGAAAACAACAATCAATATTAGGGAAGAGTAACTCTAGAGTGTTTGAAACTATAAATTAGCTTCATGCACTCATATTCCTAGAAAGAATCCCAGATTAAAGGTAGTTATTCAATGATACCATTGGGATTAAACATCAATTTCTATTAAAATGCAAAAGTTATTTTAGGGCTGGGATATAGCTCAGTGGCTCAGCACCTGCCTGGCAAACAAAAAGTCCTGAGTTTGATTCCCAGTACCAAAAAGAAAAAAAAGAGTTATATCTTACTTCTAGTCAAGTCTGAGTTGAAGCTTTGCAAATTCTGAATACACAACTTGAAAGGTAAAGCTGGAAACCTGCAGTGGCGTTACACTGCGCTCTTGGTAAGGTTGCTTTCATCTAAGGTGATCAGATGTTTTGGTTTATGTCTTCTGTAGAGTGGATTATGCCGTGTCTATTTTTCCAGTAACTTGAGAGTTTTTTTTTTCCACAGGCAATAGCATTCAAATTTAGAAGATAAATTGTAAGATCACCTTACTCTAATCCCAATGCCCTTCATTTTCATGTAACTTTCAAAAAAGATTTGTCACACTTTATTTTTTATTAGTACACATTTGTGGTACATGAGTACATTTATCATGGATGATATGACCTTATATCTAACACATATTAAGTCTTTTTTGTGTCTTTCTCTTCCCTTCCCTCCAACTCTTCTTCCCTTCCACATTTATCAAAGCTCTATTTCCATTTTTCACTTTCAGTGCTTTTTTCTTTTTGAATCTTTTATCCCTTTCTTCCCTCCCACCACCTATCTCTTGCACCCTTTTCCATTTGAACAAATTCTTCCAATTTTCTGATGTCTATCCCACAATTTGATCCTTATTTATACTTTGGATTTCTCACACAAGTGAAGTGATGCAATTTTTAAACTTGTGTGCCTGGTTTATTTAGCTTAATATTATTCTCTCAAAGTTCATTGATTTACCTGCATCTAGGTTTGTGCTTGAGTGCAGAGAAGTACTTCATTGTGTATAACTACCACACCTTCTTCATCCATTTATTTGTTGATGAGTATATAGGGTCCGCCCAAGATTGGACTATTATAAACAGAGCAGCTCTAAAGATGGGTAGTGTGCATCACTTTAATGTGATGGGGTTTTTTTCTGGAAGGTATCTAGAAGGGGAATTACCTGGGTTAAATGAAACTTCTCATTTTAGATTCTTGAGGAATTTCCATACTGCTTTTCATAGTGGTTTTACCAATTTATTCTCCCACCAACAGAGAAGAGTTCCCTTTTCTTCACAGTTTTGTCATCATTTGTTATTGGTTGACTTTTTCATGATAACCATGCTTTCCGGAGTGTGATGGAAGCTCTAGTGTTGCTTTTAATTTGCAGTAATGTGGAACATTTTTTTCTGTATTTATTGGCCATTTGTACTTTATCTGAGAAATGTCCACTTAAGATGCCCATGTTTGCTTTGGATCTTTACATTCGCAGTGGGGTCTAATTTTTTAGAGCCTGCATAGTCTAGATGCAAACTGTCTGTCTGAATAGTAGCTGGCAAAAAGTTTTCCACATTCTGTAGTTGTCTCTTAATTCCATTGGTTTCCTGAGCAGAGACTTTCTGACTTAATGTGATCCTACTTGTTGATTTTCTTTTTGTATTATTTCTGGTTTCACCACAATTTTGTTTATAAACTATTTAACTACAACTATGTTTTTAAGAATTTTTACCTATTTATGTTCCAGCAGATTAAGTGATTCTATTTTAATATTTAAGTCTTTGATCCATTTCAACTTTAGTTTAGTGCTTGGTAAAATATTTAGGTCCAGGTTCAACTGTCAGCCTGTAGAAAGCTGGTTTTCTTAGCACCATTTGTTTAAAAAGGCCACTTTAAGCCAGGGATGGTGGCAAAGGTCTGTAATCCCAGCACTTGAGAGGCTGAGGCAGGAAGATCATTGCAAGTTCAAGATTAACCTGTGCTACAAAGTGAGTTCAAGGCCAGCCTGAACTGCATAGTGAGACCCTGTCTCAAAAGAAAGAAAGAAAGAAAGAAACAAGAAAGAAAGAAAGAAAGAAAGAAAGAAAGAAAGAAAGAAAGAAAGAAAGAAAGAAAGAAAGAAAAAGAAAGAAAGGGAGGTTATTTTCCTTCACTGAAAGTGTTTGCTTGGCCCGGTTATCGAAGAGAAGCATATCTAGAGTTGTTTCTGCATCCTCTATTCTGTTACATAGATCCACAAGTCAGTTACATGTTCATTTATTTGTTTATTTATTTGTTGCTGTTTACCAATACAATCCTAATTTCAAGACTGTGGCTTGGTAGTATAACTTAAGTCTTGGAATGTGATGCCCCATCTTAACCTTGTGTCCCATAATTGTTTTTGTGTTCTAGGCCTCTTCTGGTTCCATATTCATCTTAGGATTGTTTTCTCTTGTTTGGTAAGGGATGCTATGTGCATTTTGATTGGCATTGCTTTAGGTCTGTATAACACTTTTGGAAATACGGTCATTTTCACTATATTGGTTCTGTCTCCCCAAAAGCAGGAGCTATCTTTCCATTTTCTGTTATTCTCTTTCATCTCCTTTCAGAGATTCTGCAATTTTCATTGTAGAAGTCTTTCACTTCCTCGGTTAGGTTGATTCCTAAGTATTTCATTTTACTTAATATTATTGTGAACACTGTTGATTCTTTAATTTCTTTCTTAGTGAGTAGGTTATTGGTGTACAGAAATGTTATTGTTTTTTGAGTATTGGCTTTGTGTCCTGCTATGATATTGAATGTATTATTTCTAGGAGTCTTTTGGTGGAGTTTTGGAGTTTTCTTTGTAGAGGATCATGTCATCATCAGATAATGATAATTCAACTTCTTCCTTTCCCATCCATATTCTTTTTATATCTTTCTCTTTTCTAATTGTTGTGATTAATACTTCAAGGACTATATTGAGGGGAGTGGTGATAATGGGCATCCTAGATGTATGTCTTTTTGACCCTGTATAGTTTAAAGTTGATCATCACTAAGTAGAAACATTCAAAGGCACAGAGTTCTAGTACAAGGGGAAGCTGTTCTCATTTTTAATACCAATACTCAGAAGATGAGGTAGTTGTCTTTTATAATTGTAGTTTTATCCTCAGGTCAAAAATCATGTAAAAATATCCTACCTAGAACAATAATTCCAGGAGGAAAATGAAAAGGAATTTCATAGAAACTGAATATTGAATTCACAAAATTAAAGCTGATCATTAGCTTCATAAAAAAATGAACTATCTGTCAAATACTTACCTTCCTAGTTCTTAAGGGAATAAGATAGAGTAAAAATGTAAGAGCCTTTTATTTCTCATTTTAGCATAGAGCATATGAATGAATTATCATCATTTCCATTCAATATTCATATGGCAATCACTATTAAGTCTTTAAGGTGCACTAAAGTCTATCTGCAAGGAGTTTAAATTTAAGTAGGGGAGAAAGACAAGTAAGAAATACAAAATAAGATGTAAGACGCTACAAAAACAGTGAAAAGGCAAAGGGTAAATTTCCAGCATGTCCAAATCTCTTAGGAAACATTTTTTTTTATTTTTCTTGACTTTAGACAAGTAATTGCAGCTCTATATTTTTAGCTCATAAACGAAGTTTCCTAATTTTAACAATGTGAGTACATGAATTCCACATCTCAACAAATGTTTGAATCTTAAAGCTAAATGAAATTGGCATCTATTTTGGAACATTAATAAACTATTTGTGGGAAAAGGTTTTGCTTCTTGATGCAAAGCCATGGGCAACTGCAATTCACCACAACTGCTCTCTGGCTGCCTGAATTCTTTGAATAAGGCATTGTGTGAAATTCCGACCTCATTCAATCTTCTGTTTAGCTGTGCTCTGTGCAGCTACTACAAATCTGCTCTGGGTCACCCTCCTGCTTGTGAAACCATTTAAGGCAAACAAGATGCCTGAATCATGAGGTGAAACATAATACCAAAGTCAGGCCACTACATTCTTTACTACTTAAGTAAATTTCTACATTCTTTGCTGATCAAACTAAATTCTTGTTCCATTTTATTTATGGTAAAATCATTTGGACAAATGGTGTTTCTTAAAAATATTAAATAGCATTGCAGGGTCATATAGTGAAAAAGCAAAAAACAAACAAACAAAAATAACCCTCTATCTCTTCATTATAATGTAGTAAAAACCAAAAGCACAGTAGATTTCC
The DNA here is from genome assembly GCA_004027455.1 of Hydrochoerus hydrochaeris. Classification (NCBI taxonomy): domain Eukaryota; kingdom Metazoa; phylum Chordata; class Mammalia; order Rodentia; family Hydrochaeridae; genus Hydrochoerus; species Hydrochoerus hydrochaeris. Next base: position 11,394 of record PVLA01001202.1, on the reverse strand, counting down.
TGCAATAAAGTATATTCATTTAATTCCAGAGCAAAAATTGGTTGCTAAAACCATTTGAATGAATTAATAAAAATATTTCCTCTTCTGTACTTCAACTTCAGAGATAAAGAATTATCCCAAGTATTTTATATTTTACTCTGCTCTGAAATAGCCCAAGAAATCATCAGGGGTGTCAGTGTGTGTGTGTGTGTACATGAATGTGTGTTATGTGGGTAGATAGGAAATGTGCCTACTAGAATTGAGACCATACTCTCATTTCATATGATTTGACAGTTCCTATACGGCAGCAATCACTGTTTTTCTACCTACCTTGGTGACAGTCTCAAATCAATCAGTGACCTAGATGGGAAAGATTTTATAGCCCATTACCCAAGCCTTCAGTCATTCCACTTGTGCTGTGACCAAACTGGTTTTCAATTCCAAAAATAGACTGCTGCTGATGGTATGAGATATTTGAGACAGAGATAGAAATCTGGTCAGTCTGAAGTGGTCCTCAGATTTTTTACATTATTTCTGCTACAACATAACTTCGGTTATTCAATATACTCTACCCATGTTTAAAAAGTTAAATATTTGACCTATATGACTATGACACATTAATCCCCAGTATGCAGGCAAACTGAATTCTTAGAAAAGGCTCTTAAAATTCTGTGAAATATATGTGTTTTCACAAAAGCTAATTTTTTAAAAAACTTGAATTGTTTGAGAATATAATTAGAATAGTGGCTGTGTTTTTGCTTATTTATATTAGCACATAAAAGTTGTTGCAAATTAGAATTTGTCAAATTAAAAAGGAACAAATAAATTCAATATATCCAGATGCACATCCATCTTAATAAATTGTAATATGTCATTAAAATGTCATTAGCAAATGTCATTGTGGTAGGCATAAACTATATAATATGATTTTCATATGTAAAATAGGAAACAGATGATTAGAAAATTAATAAAAATGAAATGTATTTAATTTTATGCTGAAATGGAATAAGGAAAAATTACTACACAGATTTATCTTTAATTAATTCTTAGTTACACTGTATTCTTTATATTGGAAAATACAAATATTGGGAAACCTGACAAGTTGAAAATGAAAATTGATAGAAAACTAGAGATGTTTGTGATGGTTAGTTGTAGGTGATATCTTGACTGGATTAAAGGATCTCTAGATAACTAGTAAAGCAGAGTTATTTGTGTATACCTTTGAGGGTGTTTCCCAAGGAAATTAGACTGTAAATTACTGGCCCGAGAGGAAGTGCACAGCCTCAGTGTGGATGGGAACAATCTGAATAACTGATAACCAGACAGAACAAAAAGTCAGAGAAAAGGACTTCCTCTCACTCTCTCTGAGAGCTAGGCCTTTCTGTTCTTGGACATCAAAATTGTAGCTAGGCTCTTCAGCTACGGAAATTCTAGGACATCAGCAACTTTAAGTTACTCAGGACCTAGGCCTCATGCTGAAAGCTATGCCATCAGCCTTCTTGGTTGTGAGGCTTTCGGATTCGGGCAAAGTAGTACTACTGGCAGGTGAGGGTCTCCAGCTTGCAGAAAGCCTGTCCTGAGATTCTGGTGACTGGGTGAGGCAATTCCTCTAGTGCATCTCCTCTCACTCACATAGGTGTTATCCTTTCTCTTATCTATACCTGTTTCTATATATCTGTAACTGTCATCTGTATCTGTAACTCATGCACCTCATATTGATTTTGTCTCAAGGAAATATTGACACTTATTGTTTAGATCTAGAATGTCCCCCATAACTTTTCTGAATTCAGGGGTAGAGACTGGATCTTGGGACTCTATTCCCACTGCTGAGTTAATATATGAATGAGTTCATAGTTCTGTGTGGTGTTAGGAGTGGGGGTTGGCTGGTTTCAGAGGGTATATCTCTCCCCACAGCCCTGTCCCTCTCTCTGCTATCAGACTGCTATGAGTGTAAAGGCTTTTTTGTGTTAAGTTTCTCAACCATGATGCTTCTGCCATGGAACCAGCTAACCATGGACTAAAATCTTTGGAATTGTCAGAAAATTAAATCAACTCCCCCTTAAATCATGATGTCAGGTATCTTGTCTCAGTGACTGGAAAGCTAGCATACAATGTTGCATAATGAAAATTACAATGTAATAAGCCTGAATTAGGTATTTTGATTAATGAAAATTTTGCATCCACCCTAGTGATTGGATATATGTAGATGTTAATGGAATAAATATAATTACAGAAGGATAAACATACTCTCAGTACCTTTATGACTGTATATAAATTATTCAAAAGATATGATACAAAACAGTATTTTCTCCTGAATGTTGAATGAGATTTAGATGATTTTGTTTTAACTACATAGTGATTTTTGTCCATTAAAACCATAAGTGTGCATTAAGAAGTTTTAAGGAATTGCATTTTTTTACCATTACAGGAAAATCTGAAGATAAGTAAGTTAAGATTGTGTTTAAAAAAAAAACAAAGCAAAACTAAAATATTTTAATAATATTCATTTCTTTTCTTTTACAGTTGAAACCAGATAGACTAATTATTCATGTAGAAGCAGTATTTAAGAATATTCATTTCATGTTTATTCTTTCTAGGACACTATTCTAGGGGTCAATAAAATTTTGTCACTATTGGGACCCATAGCACCAGGGAAAGAACATACAGAACTGCAGCCCCATGGAATGCTCTGACTTGTGAGCTGGTTATTGACCAACACCACAGCTGTGGGGTCCATGCCTCAGCTCAGCCACCACCAACTTGGAACTGGCTCTGCATTGTTTCCCAGCTACATGGGACAGCAGAATTCCCAGTCAAACAATGGACCTGTTCCTGGACAAGGCAAAAGTCTGAAAGAGGAGATTCAACACAGCTGATTAGGAAAAGAATCCATCATAGGAGCTGAAGAAAGATCCACTAAGAAGAAATGAGCTGGTAAATCTCCATCAAGATGAGTAGAGAAGAGCCATATCAGAGAGACTATGAGAACATCAATAAGAAACACAAGAGAGAGGACAAAACAGCAAAGCAGTGAGGCCTGGCAACTCAGCTTCTCCAAGATGAGATGGCTGAAGTCTGGAGTTAGAGATAGTGGGAAGAAAGTGACTCTGATTCTTGAAAGAACCTCAATAGTAACAGGTGGTGAGTTTCTGCATTACAAGTATCCCAAGACATAGCTGTGCAGTGTAGATGCAGGCCAGGAAGACACTATGGAAAAGGGCTGAGAACTTCAATCCGAGTGGCCCCCTTGTGTCCTCACTGCTAAGGTCCCACAGTGAATGAGGGTAAGATAGTCACTGGAATAGGTAGGCAGTTGGAGAACAGTTTAGAGTGAGTCCCATTGCAAGGCAAGGACCCGTGATCACAGTCTGAGACCTATGTTCAAGCACCAGATTCACTCTGAGTTACCCAGGATTGGAAGCTAACAATGGCTCTATGTTCCCACTGCTAAAGGGAAACACAAAACAGGGGCTATGGTATGTCATTTCTCAACAAGTCTTAATAGATACTACTGAAACAGATTAGACTGTTGCTGCTGTAGTTGAATTGATTACATTGAAAAATCCTGACCCAGGACAATGTAATGCCAGTGAAATTTTCTACCAAATCCATCATCAAACCCAGGAAATAGACAGAAAGTGTTCTTAACTCAGGAACTTGGACTGATCTGCCTTATCTTCTGGTCACTACCACTAGAAGGCTCCTTGCTATGGGCAGCCAGTGTGGGCAGAGAGAGTCAGACAGATCAACCTCTTCCTGCTGGGTGCTACCACTGGAAGTCTCCTTCTTGCGGGCATCCAGCAGAAGTACACACATCCAGGTAAGCTCCATGGACCTGTAGGCCATCATGGGAGGCCCTTGGCTCCTTCAGCCAGCTATCACTCACCAGGAGAATCAGACAAACACACCCTTGTGTCTGCCACCATCTTGGGAGTCCCAGTGTAGACACACAGACTGAGAGAAGCAGCCTCACCTCCACATATTGGGGATCATTGGGGAAGTCCAAGTGTCAGCTGTACAGGTCTGGAGAAACCCACTCCACACCCTGCTACCTCCTTGTAAATCTGGGGTTAGAGGTACCCAGATGTCTGTCCCATTCTCTTACACTGCAGAGAGGCAGCCAACATGGGGTAATGTCTGGGGCCCTACAATCAGCTTATTGGGAAGAACCCAGGAGAATGTCAAGAGGAAAGAGCAAAAGGCAATCTCAGGGCTAGGGATTTAGCTCAGTAGCATAAGTGCTTGCCTGGCAAGCATGAGTTTGTGAATTTGATCCCCAGTATGGGAAAAAAGCAAAAGCAAAAAAAAAAAAAAAAAGGCAAACTCAGACCTGCAGCCCACACAAAACAAGTCTAGGAGATACAGTCATGGAAGAAAACGGAATTTACACACCTGAAATCTCTGAGAGGATAGCAACTGAAGTAAAGAAGCAACTTCATGAGATTGCAAAAGGAATTAAATCAGAAATAATGTCTCAGGTAAAAAAAGAAATTGCAAACATAATGAAGTAATTATTAATTGCTGAGCATACTTAAAGAAGACATAGATAAAAAAGAGGAGCATAGGAAAATGATGGAAAACTTGAATGGATATAGAAAGGAATTACAGTGCATGAAACAGATTCAAAGAGAGATCCAGGAAATTAAAAAGTCAATTGAAATCTGGCAAAACCACTTGAAAGAGACTGAAGGTAGACTTTCAAACCTTGAAGACAGGATTGCAGCTAGTGATCATGAAAGGAAAGATCTCTTAAAAATAACATGGAATCGGGGCATAACAACTCAATGGATGCAAGATGACACAAAGAAGTATAATTTAAGAGCGATAGGTGTTGGTGAAGAGCCAGGGGTCAACACAAATGAAATTAAAAGTCTATTCACAGAAGTAATAGAAGAAAATTTCCCAAACACGGGAAATGGATCCAGCATGCAGATAAGTGAGGCATATAGGATTCCACCTAGTCATAACTAAAGTAAATCTACACCCAGACATATAATCAAGATCTCAGAAATTCGGCACAAGAACAGAATATTTAAAAGCTGTTAGAGAAAAAAACTAGATCACCTATAAAGGAAAACCAGTCAGAATCATGGCAGACTTATCACCACAAACCATCAAGTCAAGAGGAGTTTGGAGTGAAGTGTTTCACACCCTGAAAGAAAACAACTTCCAACCCAGATTGATATACCTTACAAAACTATCTTTCAAAATTGATGGAAAAATAAGATACTTCCATGAAAAAGAACAACTGAAGGAATTCATGACTACCAAAGCAACTCTACAGAGAATGCTATAAGATATTATAGAGAGAGATAAAGATGACCATGGTTCTAGGAACAGCAACAGAGGATAACTGCCAAACAGGACAGACAATTGAATAAAGGGGAAAAGTGGAGGGCCAACAGCAGGAGGATAGCTTGGCAGAGACAAACCAATGTATGCTGATTGTAACCATTAATGTAGATGGCCTCAGGTCAGCAATAAAAAGAAAGTGGATCAAGAAACAAGATAGTTCAATATACTGTATACAAGAAACACATTTAACTGGAAAGAAAATTCATAGACTGAAAACCAAAAGAGAGAAAACAATTGTTCCATGTGATAGGAGACCAGAAAAAAAAAAGCAAGAGTAGCTTGCCCATCAATCATAGAATGGACAAGAAAGATATATTTTAATGCAGTGGAAATCTACACAGCTATAGAGTAGAATAATCTTGAGATTCTTGTAGGTAAATGGATGCAATTGGAGATCATGTTCATGGGAAAAACAATTTGAACTCATATATGTGAATCCTAGCATAAGAAAAAGAAGGAATTAATGGAATCCAAAAGAAAAATATTTATTGTAAGAGTGATAGAGGAAGAAACACCTAGGAGGTAAAAGTGGTAGCTACTGTTAATTTCTTATTGTCTTGTCTTGAACTCTTGTATTGTTTTCACAATTTTGTTAGGTTTGACTTTGGTCTGTCTTGTTTTGTTAGATTTTACTTTGGTAGCATGGGCAGCTGCACTGACCATAATGGGATGTTTTATGGTAATCACAGTTGGTTTCCTATTATATTGTTTTGAAGTCTTACAATATTTTCTTTCATTTCTTTAATTGGCTTTATTCTTTTTTTAAATTTTACTATATGTGATGATATTAACAGCTATTTTGAAAAAAATGAGACATTATGGTAGCCATTGCTGATTTCCTAACATATTGTTTTGAAATCTTATCATCTTTTTGTTCTTTTGTTTTGACTGGTTCTATTTTTTTGTGTGTTTTATTTGGTTTGATTATGTGTGATGATATGGACAACTTTTTTGAGGGAAATGAGATATAGTAGCCATTGTTCATTTCCCATTATCTGGTTTAAAGTCCTATAATGAAAAAAAAATTATTTTAAAAGAGGCTGGGGATTTAGCTCAGCGGCATAAGCGCCTGCCTTGCAAGCGTGCAGTTGTGAGTTTGATCCTTGGTACAAAAAAAAAAAAAATTAAAGTCCTGCAATGTTTTCACTCTTTTGATTGGTTTTTGTACTGTTTTGTTATATTTGATATTATTGTGAGTGAAGGTATGGTCAACAAGAGACATCGTGGCAGCCCTGTTGTCTTATTGTGAATTACTGTGTTACTTGCACTGTTGTGTTCTGATTTGCTTTGTGTTTTTTGTTTGTTTGTTTGTTTGTTTGTTTTCCTTTAGTTTTTTCTCTTTAAATAGAAAAAATTATAAAAGAACTTGGACTAGATTAAACCTTGCAAAATTGCCTACAACCTAGCAGAAAAAAGTCTTAAGTCCTAGTTAACTCCACTTTTGCAATGAAGAGACATAGTAGTACGTAAGTGTGAATACTCAGATTATCTGGCAAAGAAGCTACTTGAGACTCACATATGCAATTATTCATTGAAGTATCTATTCTGTATTTCCAGTGGACATCTTATTGGTTTCCATTTTTTGTATGTTTCTTGAGTTGTTTAGTAATGTGGAGTTATTTTCTTTTATGGTTCCATGTGTGTATTAGATGGTTACTCTTGTATTTTTGTGTTTTCATTGTCTCTGATTTAATAGATGTCTAGGTTCTTACCCTTGTCTTACAGAATAGACCAAAAGCAGAACAAGTAACTGCAAAGATTATCATACAGAAATGTTGTGAGATTTAATCTGTAGATGATGTTATAAATTGAAGCAATTCTTGAAATGAAACTTAGACAGATAGTCAAAACCATTTAAAGTAAATAACAGAAGGAGTAAACACTAGATTTGTTCATACAAAGCTGAAAATTATTCCTGGACAGGTAGCATCCTAATAAAAACTCCATATTAACACAGAACCCTGATATAACCTCAATTCTCTAGTCTCCAAGCTGCAATAAACCTTACAAAAGGCAGATTAAAAAAGAGGGCTCATAACTAAAAATGTACATAGATAGATAGATGATAGATAGATGATAGATAGATAGATAGATAGATAGATAGATAGATAGATACTGATGCATGTAAGATAATGGGGACATTAAGAAATAGAATATCTCTTAATCCTCCAACTTCCCCAAGACAGAGCAAAGGATTACAAAGGGAGAACAAAACAAATATCCGATAACAAAAGTCTATGAAAAGTTCTTAAAAGAAATAAAGAAAATGGATGAGCTCAAAGAGAAATGATCCAAAACTTTTCAACAACCACACTCAATATTTCTACAGGAAATTTCAAGGAAATAAGTAAGAATCTAGACCAACTAGCCAAAACAGTCCAAAATTTTAATGACATATTCAAAAGAGACACGAAATCTAAAAAGATGTGACAGAAATATCTGAAATAAAAAAACCAGTATGGAATTCATACATTTCAGAAATAACCAGTGTAAATATGGAGCATCTAATATTGAAGACAAAATAGTGAACTACAATAAAGAACTAAAAGAAGCCAAAAAAGAACATGAGAACAAGAGAAGACTATCCAGCAGCTACTAGATGATAATAAAAACAATCCAAAACTAATTGGAGTTAGAAAAATCTAGAAGATTGCACAGATGGATTCACCAACCTGCTTACAGAAATTATGGAAGAAAATAACCCAAATACAAGTAAGTGATGCTTACAGAACTCCAAATAATGCTGATGAAAGAAGTTCACCAAAGCTACCCTTATTAAATTCACATATACTCAGCCAAAAAAAGTCCATAATTTTACAGGCAGTCAGAGAAAAATATTACATATGAAAATTACATAAAATATTACATATAAAAATAAGTCAATTAGAATCATAGCAAACAACACAAACTCTGAAGAACAGAGATCTTGGAGGGAAGTATTTCAAGTCCTAAGAGCAAATAATTTCCGCCCCAGCTTAACTTATTCAGGAAAGCTATCCTTCAAAGTACATAGAAAATAATATATTTCTATGTAAAAGACCAGTGCTGATATATATCAGTGCTAAATTGGCTGTACAGAAAACACTCAAGAGTATTCTATACAGAAACAATAGATTGGACATATCTAAAAATATAGAAGAAACTAATGAAGTCAATAGATAAACACCACAAAAAACATCAGAAAGAGTAAAAGAAACAGTTTATCAACAGATAAAGAAGGTAATGATAGTAAATTACCAGCATATTTCAGTAATATCTGGTCTCAATTTCCCAATCAAAAGACACAAATTAGCAGACATGGTCAAAAAACAGAATCCAATAATCATGAGTTATCTCTTCAAATAAACTTCAATTTATTTATTTATTTATTTAAATTTTTTGGTAGTGGGGAGCGAACTCATGACCTTGTGTTTGCTAGGCAAGTGCTTATCCATTGAGTTAAATTGCCAGCTGGTAAACTTCAATTTAAAATTAATTCAAAGAGAAGAAGAAGGTCACTACATACTAGTTAAAGAAACAATCTAATTTGAAGAGATAACATTGATAAACATACATGCACTGAATATTTGAGAACCTATATTCATTAAATAAAAAGTACTAAAATTGACATATCAAATAAACATTGACACAATTGTAGTAAGGAATTTTAACATTCTACTTTCTCATAGACACATATCAACTAAACAAGTCTAATAAAGCAATTTCAGAGCTGAACCACACCTTGAACACATGGAAATTCTATCTATCTATATATGTATCTATAACCATATCTATATCTAGAGTATACCCCCATATACAGTAGGATATACATTTATTTCAGCGGCACATGGTATTTTTTTCCAAAAAAAATCACATGCTAGTCCACAAAGACTGCTTAAGTAAATATAAAATAATAGAAGTCACCCAATGCATACTATCTGACCAGTGTTCAGTGAAAATAGAAATCAACAGAAGCAATTTTGAAAAAAAGAATATTCTCCTGGAAAATTAACAATATACTCCCAAACAACAAATGGGTCACAGGAGAAATCAAACAATTCTGGAAGTAAATTATAATCATGATATGTCTCAGTGAAATCTCTGGGGCACTATGAAAATTCTTTGAGAAAAGTTAATCACAGTCAATGTTCACATTAGGAAAACAGCAGGTCCAAATAAATAACCTTATAAGAAATCTTAAGATAGTTGAGTAATAAGTCATCCCTAAACTGAAATTAAAGAAGAAAATTAATAACTGGAAATCAATGATATGGAGGCTAAAAATATTATTTAAAAAATCAAAGAATTCAAGATCTGGTTCTTTTTAAGAATAAATAAAACTAGGCAAGCCCTTAGCAAGACTTACAAAGAGAAAGAAAGTAAAGTCTCATATCAACACAATTAGAATCACAAATATACTGTAGAAATCCAGAAGATAGTAATTACTTTTAAGAATTACATTCCAAAAAATTGGCAAATTTTGATTTGCCAATACAGATTCCCAGACACATACAAACTACCAAAACTTGCCGAAGAAGACATAAATATGCTTAACAGGCCAATAGCAAGCAATGAAATTGACTTGGAAATAATGAACCTATTGACTAAGAAAAACCCAGGATCTGATGGATCAATAGCTAAATTCTACAAAACCTTTTAGAATGCTATACCACCAATACTCCTCAAGCTCTTCAAAGAATTGAAAGGAATGAGGAAGTTTCAAATTCATTTATGAAAGTCATTACTAACCTGGTTCCAAAGCCATATAAAGACCCATCTATGAAAGAGAACTACAAGCCAATCGCTTTAATGGACGTAGATACAAACAAAAACAAAAACAAAACAAAACAAAAATCCCCTCAAATAACCCGTAGATACTAGCAGGATGCAGCACAGTCACATTGACAAATGGATTATGTTTTATGGTCAAGTAGGTTTCATCCCAGAGTTGTAAGGATGGTTCAAGATTCATTTGTCTATAAACTGTAGAACATCACATAAACAGGAGCAAGATCAAAAATCACATGGTCGTATTAGTAGATGCAGAAAAATCTTTCAACAAATCCAGCATTCCTTCATGATAAAAACTCTGAAGAAAACAGGCATAAAAGGATTACTAACGCATACAATAAAGGCTATTTATGGCAAACCAATAGTCATCATTCTAAATGAGGATTAACTAAAGCTCTCCCCCTAAAATCAGAAACAAAAAAATAATGTCCACTATTGCCTCTGTTATTCAACATAGTACTTGGAACAGTAGACAGAGCAATTAGACAAGAGAAAGAGATAAAAAGGACACATATAGAAAAGGAAGAGTTCAAATTATCATTTTTTGAAAATGAAATGATACATAAAAGATCCAAAGAACACCACCAAAAACCTCCTAGAATTAACAATCAATTCCAGCAAAATAGCGGGATGTCAGATCATGGCACAGTAATCATTAGCATTTGTTTATACCAACAATGAACAGAGGAAAAAGAAATTCTGAAAAACAATATGATTTATAGTCATTTGAAGAAAAAGGAATTATCTAGGAAATAACCTTAGGAAGTGAAAGGCCCCTACAAAAAAAAATGCAAAGAACCAGAGAGAAAGAAAGAAAGAAAGAAAGAAAGAAAGAAAGAAAGAAAGAAAGAAAGAAAGGAAGGAAGGAAGGAAGGAAGGAAGGAAGGAAGGAAGGAAGAAAGAAAGAAAGAAAGAAAGAAAGAAAGAAAGAAAGAAAGAAAGAAAGAAAGAAAGAGAAAGATGAAAGAAAGAAAGAAAGAAAGAAAGAAAGAAAACAAAGAAAAAGAAGAGAAGAGAAGAGAAGAGAAGAGAAGAGAAGAGAAGAGAAGAGAAGAGAAGAGAGAAGAAAAGAAAAGATAACAAAAGAAAAGAAAAGAAAAGAAAAGAAAAGAAAAGAAAAAAGAAAGGAGGGAGGGAGGGAAGAAGCAATAGTACTCTGAAGAAGATTGAAGAGGATATTAGAAAATGGAGACAGGTCTCTTGCTCCTGTACACAGAACCAATACTGTCAAAATGGCCATACTTCCAAAATTTTATGTAAGTTCAATGAAGCCCCAATAAAAATGCCAAT
>PVLA01001201.1:254669-390431 GCA_004027455.1 Hydrochoerus hydrochaeris | reverse complement strand
TAAATTCTTCATATTACAGCAGTTTGCTCTAATGTTCAGTTTATGTAATTTTATAGGTGTTTGTTTGTTTGTTTGTTTGTACCGGGGATCAAACTCTTGGACCTCGCACTTGCCAGGCAGGCGCTTAAGCCACTGAGCTAAATCGCAATTTATGTAATTTTGTAATATGTCCTTCAGACTTCCGCTATGGTTTGTAATATATATTATTGTCTTTTATGAATTCTACCAAAAAATACAAAATTGAAAAATATAACAGAAGACCTAGTAAGTCAAGCTTCAAAACTTCAATTGCTAATATTGGGTGTCTCATGCTACCTTATTTGTTATTCTTTATCCTTTGTGCATGGGTTATTGGGGAAGAACCCATAAAACTTTGGAATAATTTAGAATAAAAAAAGTATCCCAGAAACTTTTGATGTGCTATGATAAGGGAAACAGCAGTTACTGCATTTAACGGTATAAAACTGAGAAATGTAATTGCCACTTGAAACTTTTTTTTTTAAACAGGGGACATGGGAGTAGGAAAGTCTTGCTTGCTTCATCAATTTACAGAAAAAAAGTGTAAGTTCAATATGTGAGGTAAAACAGTAGCTTTATTATCACATTTCTACTTTTTAAACAGTTATTTTCATTGTACTTTATGCATTTAAATATAATCTTTTCCTATATTTGCACTTTTAGGTACCATGAGTTTTGATATGCAGATGAAGTATTATTACCAGCATTTTTAGACTGTTGACTTACATGTGATGTATAACCTGATTCACTTGTTTAGATTTCTTAATGATCAAAACAAAGTTAATTTTTTAGATGCAAAGAATAATGTTAACTTTAAATAATATTTTTATTATAATTTCATTTTGTTACAGAAACTGATTATCTCATTATAGGGCATTTGCTGCATGTATAATTTGTTAACTCAGTAGATTTGAGATACTTAAAATGGAATTCTTCCTGTGTTCATGACTATTAAGATTCAGAGTTCAACTCTTGGGTGACAGAGTAGGGGGCCAATTTATAGTAACTGATATGCTAAATATACGTGAAATTGTTTTCTATGGCAGTTTTGTGCTGCTTTTGGTGTAACATTTTATGCAATGCTCATTGGTCTGTGTACTTGTACTAGACAATAGTGAATTTAGGTTTTAAGTAACCTAATTGCCAGTAAAAGATACTTGTTCTATTGGTTTAGACATACAGAAATTGTCATTTTATAATTACAATAGTATATTAAATGTGATGATTTTCTTGGAGACCAGTAATATTTTCAGGATGAAAATTTGTTTAACTAAACACTTATAGAGTTCTGAAACTGTTGACTTACTTGTCATAGGTAATGATTATCAGAGACTGAATAAGTATAATGTTAATATTGTGAAATTAATTAAAATTCTTAGTTTTATTTAGCAGATTCTTTCAGTCTAGAGGTCATCAAACTGTCCAGTTGGCTAAATCTGGTCACTGGCCATTATAAAGTTTTACTGGGACACAAGCACACCTGTTTTATATATTCTGTAGCTGCTTTTATGCTTCAAAGGAAGGTTTAATTGGTTACAACAGAGATTTTTTAGCCTGCAAAACTTAAAATGTTGATCTTTTGGCTCTTTACAGTTTTGCTAACCCTTATTCTAATCTAGTCACATTTCTCTCTGTGCTGAGCCATCTCCCTAAGTGGTAGAATTAGCATCTAGCTTACAGATATTAGTATTTAACTCTACTCATCTTAATTTCTCTGAAAGGTGGGATTCTTTTTTTTCCCTCCTCACAGTTATGGCTGATTGTCCTCACACAATTGGTGTTGAATTTGGTACAAGAATTATTGAAGTTAGTGGCCAAAAAATCAAACTGCAGATTTGGGATACAGCAGGACAGGAGCGATTTAGAGCTGTTACACGAAGCTACTACAGAGGAGCTGCAGGTGCACTTATGGTGTACGATATCACTAGGTAAGAGGTAAAGCTTTTTCAGCTTTCATACTTTGCAATAGAAATTTACTTTGGTTAGTATAGTTTCTTTTTAATTGATTTAGGCATTCTTTAATTTTTAGCCTTCAAAATTTCCAATAGAAATTTACTTTAGCTAAATTGTGTTTTTTAAATTGACTTAGGCTTTAATTCATAATTGGATAATTATAATTGATAATTATAAATGAACTCTAAATGAATTTGTAATTTGGCTTTATAGTTTCTTCTCTAAGTTACTGTGTAAAACTTGATATGACATGTTAATTTTCTTTTCTGGGGCTGGGGCTATAGCTCAGTGGCACAGTTTCTGCTTGGTAAGCACAAGGTCCTGAGTTTGATTCCTAGTACTCCCCTCTCCCCCAAAATTTCCTTTCTGAAAGTACAGTTGAAGAAAAAAAAATTAAGAAGTAGTGAGTAGAAGTATAGAAGAATACAGTTCCAAAAAGCAGCATAAGTTGAAATGTTTTGAGATTATTTCTTTTTTTTCTTTTTTGGCAGTGCTTAGGATTGAACACAGCCTTGTACATGCTAAGCCTGGACTGTGCCATTGAGCTATAACCTCAGTTGTTTTTATTTTGAGACAGGGTCTTATTAAGTTGCTCAGGCTGGCCTGAAATTTGCCATTCTCCTGCCTCAGCCTCCTGAGTAAAGGCAATTACATAGGTATGCACCATGATGTGTGACTATAAGAAATAAAGTAAGTCTGGCATTTAGCGTTAAAAATTACATTTTCTAAAAATAAAGCCAAGTGAGGAATTAAATACATAGTTTTGTTAATTGAGCATAATACACTATAAAATGACTTCATGCTTATGTGTGATGGGGGGAGGAAGTACTTTTTTTTTTTTTTTTTTTTCTTTTTGGTACTAAAAATCCAACTCAGGACCTCATGCTTGCCAGACAGGTGCTGCATCACTGAGCTAAACCCCTGGCCCCTAGGAAAAGTGCTGTTTATTTTATTTATTTATTTATTTGGTACTGGGAATTGAACTCAGGATTTATATAATAATTGAATTTTTAATTGTTCATTTGCTTAAATTCTTTTTTTGTCCTAACATGGATTGAAGAGATTTAAAATGCTACCTGCAGCAGAATTTAATTTATGTCAACATGGCTGTTCCTGGAAACTCAAAGTAGTTAACAAAGCTAGAGTGTAAAGGTTTGGCTTTAGAGAACATGGAAAACTGCCACTCCATTAGATGGTGCTGTTTGTCTAGTATAAGTTAGAAAATGAACTGGATCACCTCTCGTGTTGATACAGAATGCCAGTCAAAAGCAGCATGACTCTTTTTAGTGGGTAGAGATAGGTGACTGTGATACTGTGAAGCATATTTCTGTTTGGGAAATAGTTTAAACTTTTCCTCTCAAAGAGTCACAGGACCCTGAGAAGTTTTGCAGTCAAGAAACTCTACCCTTTAATTTGGTGTTTCCTAAGTACTTTATTAAAGAACACACTTTGGGAAATACTGCCTTAGAATGAAGATAGTGTGTTACTGTGTAGTACACAAAGCTTCAGTGAATTCTGGAGCTGGATGGTCTTGGCAAAACAGTGTCCCAAGTCTTAATGATCTTCACTGTAAGCAGGCAGTTGGTAACATGATGAGTGAATGATACTGTGGAATGGTTGTCAGAGAACCCAACCATTTGTTACAGAACTGTCTTTATGAGTATGGCATTCCTGAAAGCTTCATATAACTAAAAACTACATTATTAATTTAAATATGAAGATGTATGTTTGAAATTAACTTGATTTTGCTTTCAAACATACCCTTTAAGCATAATAAATACTTTGGGTAAAATTTGTGTCTGCTGAAGGCATCAAAAGACTTTTGTGTAGAAACAACAGAAAAATTAACTGATAAAGGATAAACATAATGTGGTATACCCATATGTGGAAATGTGTTTCAGCTTTCAAAGGGAATGAAATAAAATGAAATACTTACATATGTGACCTGTGGTTGAACCTTGGGAACATTATGCTAAGTGAAAGAAACCAGACTCAGAAGACCACATATGTATATATAATTCCATTTCTGAAATACCCAGAATAGGCAAGTACGGAAACAGATTACCAAGACATAGGGAGTTATGCATAGGGAGTTTCTCTCTGGGTTCTAAAAATATTTTAGAATTAGATAGTGGTGATCAGTGCTCAACTTTGTGAATATGCTAAAAACAACAAAATTGTGTATTTTAAAATGGTAAGCTTTATAGTATGTTCATTATATCTCAATATAACTTAAAAAAAGAGTACCTTGGCCTGTAGATGGGTGCTTTCTTGATTTTGACACTTTATAGTACCATTGTCACTTTGTAATATTGACATTGATATTGGAGTCCTGGTGCCAGTTTTCCCCGTTTTTTCTTTTGGCAATCCTTGACATTTTGCAAATATTGCAGTTCCTGTTTCAGTAGTACTTTTTATTTTTGATAATTTACTTTATATAATTGTTAATTGCTTTTCTAAGTTGACAGCAAGCTTATGGCAATTGTTTGGCTAAATCAGCTTTGATATATCTACTCCAAAGTTAAGAATATTTTAGCACTGTTTTTTTCAGCACTGATACCTTCAATTAATGAATATTTGGTTTAGGTTCTGATAAATCCATCATAAAGTCAAAAAGTTGTAAATTGAACTACCCTAAGTTGGAGATACTTGTATTTGAGTCTCTTTGTTATCTTAGGGCTTATATGACAGATGAGCCAGATGAGTTTTTAAACTCTTTTCTTGGAGAAGATAGAGAAATAATAACTGTCTGAATCCCCAAATGATTTAACTCAGATAGAGTACAGAGTTAGGATAAACTTCCTTTCTCATATGTGGGGGACTTGAATTTCCAGTTAACTGTATTAAATGCATTGGTGTTTTTGCTTTGTAGATAGCTTATCCTTTATTCCTTTTTGGGGGGCAGGTACCAGGGATCAAACTCATGACTTCATGCTTGCAAAGGCAGGTGCTTATGCTGCTGAGCTGAATCCCCAGCTTATCCTCTATTCTTAAGGAAATATGAGTTGTGTACCAGTTTACAGTGTGATTGTCTTGGTTTCTAATTGAAATTTGAAGGCAGATACAACAATGTTTTCCAGTGACTGTCATTGGCTAGGCATATTGATAGTACTTCGTATACATTTTGTGATGGAAAATCCAGATGATTTCAAGATAATTTTAACTTCATATTGGAAATCCTGATTCAGAGTTTTGTTTGTATATTGATTTTTGTAGGATGTAAGTACTTTTAGATGTAAACAGTTTACTTCTGACATACTGTTAGCATGTTGGATATTGACTTATTTAAAAATGAGTTTGGCTAGAATTTTGAAAATTACATGTTTGCATTTCACACTATTTTTCAGAATAGTCATAGTAAAAAGTCTTAGGATCTATTGATTTAAATACATACTTTAAATATTCTTTTTCTGTTTGACTGGCAATTGTATTTGGAAGTTAATAACTTTAAACTTTAACTTTTGCAGAAGAAGTACATATAACCATTTAAGCAGCTGGTTGACAGATGCAAGGAATCTCACCAATCCAAATACTGTAAGTTAAATGACATCTTACAACAGAAAATTTCAGATATAGACTAACCCAAACAGGAAAGCCTTTTGCTAGTGAGATTTTTGTATTCAATATTATGAGTGAGAAATATTCAATACTATGAATGAGAAAATCTTTATTTTATCCTTAAATGAACTGAAGAAAATTTTTTTCAGGTCTGATTTACTCCATTTTTTCATTTTATTATTCTCGAGTTTTGTTTGTATTTATGGTTTAAAAAAATTAGAAATAGGGTGGTAATCTCATGTCAAGTGGACTCTGAAATACAAAGTTACAGTTTTTAAAAGATCTGTATTAGTTTTGTAAAATACTACCATTGGAGGCAACTGGACAAAATATACAAGGGGCATCTGCTGTGTCTTAAATTTTTGATTCTACAGTTATCACAAGATTTTAATTTTAAAGTAGTCTGTGTGCTTTTTTTTTTTTTTAAGTGGCTTTTAATCAGACTGAGGTGATACTTACTGAGATTTTTAAAGGCCAATCTCTCCATGCTAGGTTTTGCATTGTAGAAAGATAAGCATGTGTCCTTTGCTCCCAAGAAGTTGTAGTCTAGCAGAGAGAAAACCAGCAGGCATACATATATATTACTGTATTGCAAAGTAGGTTGAAAAACAAATTACAAATGGAATGACTGCTACAGTGCTGTGGAGACGGGGATGATCAGAGGCCTGGAGAAACCAGCTTTACAGAGAAACTGGGAGTGAGCTGGGTCTTGAGTTGGATGCTATGAAGAACATTTTAGGAACAGTGAGAGGAAAGCCACTGAGCTTCTCAAGAACAGGGCCTGTGTCTCACTTTTATACCCCAAGTGCCTAACAGAAGCATGGTTCACTAGGTAATCCATGGTAAGGTTGCCTCCTATTAGGGAACAACAGTTTAATCATGATTACAGATGGGTTAGCACTGTGTGACTGTTCTGCTTGGACTGGGCCTGAAACTTGTTTTTCCATTGTCACATTAAGCCTATTGTTGGTATGCATACAGACCTATGGATGAATGTTCACAGCAGCTTTATTTGCAGTAGCCAAAAACTGGAAGCAATCCAGCTGGCTATGGATGGTGAATAGACAATCTGGTGCATCCCCACTGGAGTACGACTCAGCCACACAGGAATGAGTTGTTGGTACATAGAACAACTTAGATGGATGGTAAGGGCATTATGCTGAGTAAAAATCAAGAAACAAAACTGATACCATCACCACAATCTCAAATTGTGGTGATGCATATTGAATGATTCCATTTAAATTTTCACAATGATGAAGTTATAGAGAGGGAGAAAAGATCATTGGATGCAGGATTACCAATGGATGTAGAAGGTGGAGTGAGTGTGACTATAAAGAGACACAGAGCAGTGCATTTGAAGCAGGGGGGCAGTTCTGTATCCTAATTATGGGGACACAAATCTATACCTATGATGAAATTGCATAGAACTTACCACCAGAGATGAGCATGTAAAAACTGAAATCTAAAGAGCTACAGATTGTGTCAGTGTTGAATTCCTAGTTTTGAGAACACAGGTAACCACTGGGGAAAGCTACTTCACAAGACCTCTTTTTGTGTGTATGTGTGTGTGGGGTGAATCTATAGTTATTTAAAGTAAAATACTAAAACACAAAAACTCAGAGTGCCTATGGAGTATAGTGAAAAAGGTAAGCATATCCTGCCTGCTTCTTCTAACTAGATTTTCAGAAGAAAAAAAAAAAATCTCTTTGAGGTCCTGCTCAAATACTATTGCCTTTGGTTTCTATGTAGAAGTTATGTATTTTCTCATTTGCTGGTATCTTTTGTATCTCAGCATTACTAGCATGCCAAGGGAAATGCATAAGGAATTGAGGAATATCTCCCCCCACACCTTTGTGGTGCTGAGGATTGAAACTGTGGCATACTATTTACACATTCCAACCACTGAGCTACCACTCCCAGGCCACAAGACAGTATTTCTTGTTCATTGCATTAGGCTGTTGTCACTTTACCAGACTGGATTTTAAAAAATTGATTATCATTTAAGTGTCATTTTATTCTTCAAGAGACTAGCAGACACTTTTTTCCCTTTTCCATGGGCACTTGTTCATATTAATTGAATGTTGACTTTTGTTGTACTACTTTGCAAAAAGTTTACACGCAGGTAAAAATGTTTATTTAGTTCATAGGGTACAAATTTTTAAAGTGGAAGAGCCAAGTGCTGTCATTTCACATGAAAAAATTTAGTAGTAGAAAAGCCTAGTCAAAGCTATTCTTTTTTAATATATTAATGTATTTATTTGCAAAGGGAAGGGGAGGTTGGTGTCCAAAATAAACTTTACATATATATAGTTTATCCATAAATCCTAACTCTTCCCCGAACTACATAAAAGTCAAAACTGCTATTGCCCAAGGCTTACATACCTTTTTTCTTAAAACTTTGCCGAACCTTTAATGTTGGCACAACTTTTCTAGTCTAGATGATCCTAGAATGGATATGTGTGTAATGTTTTGCCTTGGATTTGAACCTATTTCCTGTGGGTTGCCCTCCCACATCCATCTGCCTCCTGTAGATACACACATAGATTTTTGTTACTAGTTGTTACAGAGTTAGTTCTAAAGGATATTAGAACTAATATAATAATAATGTAGGGTAGTCACAATTTGGGTTTTCTACCTGGGTTCTAATATCCCACCACTAACTCAGAGTGACTTTTGGCAAGTCACATTGCTTTATTTGAACTTTTAATTTTCTTACTTGTGACCTGAAGGAGTTGAACTAGGAGTTTTTGAATTTTCCAGAACCTTTTGAAAATCTGATCAAAGTCGTCATCTTCCCAGGAGAATGTCTGTGTTTATGAGATTTTATGTTTAACTTCACGGCATTCATATATTCCATTAGTCTTACTCAGAGAAATCATACTCTTTGGCCAAATCCAGGTGTGAACTATAGCTTGTGGAACATGCTGGACCTACAGCTTGTTTTTGAATGCCTTGCAAGCTAAGAATATTCTTATATTTGTAAAGGGTTATAAACAACAAATACCAAAATAGGAAAGAAAAGTGTGCAACAGAAGCCATGTAGGAGTTACAAACTGAAAAATATACTATCTGTTCTGTGTAGAAAGTTGGTCCACTGCTGGCTAGGTGATTGCTCCTTCCTATTGCTGTGCTCTTAGGATTTTCTACTCCTGCTTGGTGGATAATTGCTAGTACTTGATTTTCTTTTTGGACCTAGTTTTTGTCAATTTTGGATTTTAGAATTTGCAGGGTTAGTTTAAATGGTTCCTTTTGTTTTAAGATATCTTTCTTTTGATCACAAATTAGGTAATAATTCTCATAGGAAATAAAGCAGATTTGGAGGCACAGAGAGATGTTACATATGAAGAAGCCAAACAGTTTGCTGAAGAAAATGGTAGGTTTATTTTAATACTTGGCAATCACACTTGTGAGAATCTTATGAAGGGTAGAATTTTGATACTGCAGGTTGTTTGGCAATTTGAAAATGATGCAAAACTGCCCTAAAATCTAAAGAATGAGGAAAGGTGTTTCTGTTTCTATGAAGTTCACATTAGGGGTAATGTAGTTATTTAAAACAAATATAAAGACAACTCCCCCCATTTCAGTTTCACGTACTCTTTCATGAAATTCTGTGGTAAAAGTACTGGTAGCTGATGGGAACCTATTCATATGTAACTGAAGAGAGTGCTCTGTTTGAAATGTCCTAATTATAGTCTGAATTTTATTTTTAGGCTTACTGTTCCTTGAAGCAAGTGCAAAAACGTAAGTATGGCTGAAACAGAAATCATGTTTTGGTTACATTCAGTTGCTCAAAGTAGAACAATAGATATGAAAGGTGTATTATGTGTGTAATATATATTATATATGTGTAAGAAGAACAGTAAGCTAAGAGGTCTTCCCCTTTCACATTCCAAAATAATGTGAGTTTTTGTTACTTAGAACATTGTACTTTGATTATACCCATTGGTAACTAGGTTAATAAATGAAACTGTTTCTATTTCAAAATTGTTTGACTTTCACAATTAAGGTCAAGTTTGGCATTTTGAGCCCAAGATTGGCTAACCTGTTATACCTTTCTGATTTTGTGAAAAAGCTTGACTTAAGGAAATACTGTCTAGTTAGAAGCATAATGAACATTTTCTAGTTGTTGTTCCCTATCCATTATTGGACCTCTAGTATTTCCATACATTTTTCTTTATTTATTGGGACTAAAGTCCTTGTAGTGAGGGGAGGCTAACCTGTTTTTGTTTAGTCTCATTTGGTACCATTGGTCCCAAGAGAACTGAAGTGTGAACATGGCTAAGCATAACTATGTCACCATCACATGATAAAAACAGCACAGTTCATGCTTTGCTGATGAGATCCAGTTCCTGAATCCTGTGCATCATGTTCAGACAGATTTTGTTTGGAAGACCCTGTGTGTTTCAGAAATAGCACCTATCATGGTATATGTTAACATACATCGTTTTAATGATTAAAACACCGGCTGGGGATTTAGCTCAGTGGTATAAGTGCCTGCCTGGCAAGCTCGAGGTCTTGAGTTTGATCCCCGGTACTGCAAAAAAAAAAAAAAAAAAAAAGATTAAAACACACATAATTATCCAGATAGGGTTTGTAGAAATAGTTCTTAGTACTGTGCTTATAAGCTTTCCATCAGAATTTTACCAGGTTACTCTTAGCTCACTCTTCTGGTAATCTCTTATCAGATAACAGTGGCTAAGTTGAAGACATGACAGTTGACTAAAGGTTAGCAGAGGTCAGTGTATAATGTTTTGCAGAAAGCCATGGTTCATGAATAAAGTTACCATTTGCTTCTTAGGGGAGAGAATGTAGAAGATGCTTTCCTGGAAGCTGCCAAGAAAATTTATCAGAACATTCAGGATGGAAGCCTGGATCTGAATGCTGCTGAGTCTGGTGTACAGCACAAACCCTCAGCCCCACAGGGAGGCCGGCTAACCAGTGAACCCCAACCCCAAAGAGAAGGCTGTGGCTGCTAGTGACCTCTTTGCTGTGGCCCCTCATTTGACCTTTCACCTCTATCTGTTGGAAGCAGTACTTTTTACTGCCTCGTTGTCTTCTGTACATCTTACTGGGTTTAATTAAAAAAGAAAAGAGAAGAAAACTCTGTTGTAAAAACAGTTTAACAATACTAAACTGCTAAACGACTAGATGTAATCAGGTTATCAAAGGCAAGTAGAGTAATAAATCTCTCCTGCATGGTAAATCTAGACTTTTTCCCCCCTTGTCTTTGTGATAGGTATGTCACCAATATATGATTTAAACTGAGCACTGATGCTGGACTTGATTTTTACCCTCTTTTGCAAGGCTCTGTCTTACTGTATGGTTTAATTTGATGATATCTCTGGCCTTTCTTCCCATCTTTAACTGTATGAGTATGTCTGTTGTAGCTGATAAATTCATTGCTGTGAAATGACTTCTGATGGTAGAGAAAGGGGTTCTATAACTGCTTGTTTTGTTTTTGTTGGGTAAATTCCATTGTGGGGGTGGCATTTTTCTTCATACTTGCTTCTGTCTTAGCCTTGCACAGGGAAAAATACCCATTTATCTTTTCTCTTGTGCTTAATTAATAGCTTTGTGTTTTTTTTTACACCATTTTATCCTTTTCTCTTTAACAAGAAGGTAAATATGTATAAAATTTGAAGGAACCGAACTAACAAAACATTCTATGTATATTATTTTAATGAAGAAAATAAATTGATTACTGGCATTGGAACAGTATAAAATACCAGTTTGTACAGTATGACCTATATGTGACCATGTTACTCCCTTCCATTTCACACAAGGAAATAGACACAGCTGCACTTCACAAGTAGTACTGGCCCCACCCTTGGTGCTGGCAGTGTTTGGGGATATTGTGCTGGAAAGCACTGCTAGCATCAACAGATTAACACTAGCAGATTCTGTTCCATCTTTGCACTGTGGCTTACCTGCTGATTTTCTGTGCAATTGGCAATGTGCTAACCTGCTTTTCTCTTTTGTAAACATTTTACATTACAGGCTGCATTCTTGCCTTACTGTATAGAAAAAAAAAAGGCTGGGTTTATTATTGCACATTTTAAGCTTTTATACCTTTTTCTTCTTGGAATGGTCAGATTCTGAACAGTTAGCCAGAACCCCAAGTCTGCTGTTAAGGGATTTTAAATTGTGCATTTTTAACACTATAGTGAAATAATTTAAGGTTATCCCTTGTGTTGGTATAAGAGGCTATTTTATGTCAAATTAATTGTTTTGTAAAGGGAAAGTGTTTCTAATGGTGTTTCAGTGTTTGTGCTGATAAGTAAGTTACACTTTGTGCTAGGTGGTTTGGCCACTGGAATAATATGCATTGCAAGAGAAACAATCTTCTTTAACACCGAACATTTGTTTTACTAAATTCTTCATTTCTGTTGCTTGTATGGTTCAGTGGCTGGGAACTGGGAAGATATCTGAAGTGTAGGACAGGTAATTCCAAGCATATCTCATAAAGTGCACTCAGTTTAACTGCTGTGTTTAAAATACACACTTAAAATCCCTCTTTACAGACACTAAAGTAAAATTACATCTTTCTGGGTTATAAACATGTTGTTCCAGAGAATTGTATAGTCAATGTTAAATAAAGCCAAAACTGGAATGTGCAGAAAATAGGATTTGGTTGGTTTGTGGACTCATCTGATATTTTTGTTTTTAACTTTTTTAAAACTAAGATTCCTGGAGTAGATCGATATGTTCTTTTAAAGACTTACAGTGATCCATTTTGCTTACACTGTTGCGTCACTAGGGATTCGCCCAGGGACCATGACCTGCTGGTGTGTGTATATATTTACAAAACAAAACAAACCACCCATTGGGATATAAGGTAGCAATCACAAACTGAAGACTTCGGCTTGTTTAGGTGCAATACCCTGTTTCACAAAGTTAATTACAGTGAGTCTTACTGTTTTTGTGACAGAAGGATTTATTCAGACTGCTGTACGTTTCATTTGATGTAACAAAATGCTATTAATCTAAATATTTGTAAATAAAGTACCTGTATCTAGATTACATTACAACTGGTTGCATTGTTTTCTGAACTTCAGTAGAATGTTTTTGTAAGGGGAACAATTACCTGGTGTGTGCTGTCAGTTTTTATTGCAGAGCTGTGCCTATTCCTTTTGAGGAGGAGAGAGGTCTATGTATATAGCCCATACAAAAGAAAACAACACTGAGTAACTGAGCTAGTTGTTTTTTTTTTAAATAGATGAACTGTTCAGTTTACTTCACCTTAAACAGAAGCAAGGACCAAATCCTTTCCATTCTTGTTCATGTGGGAGTATAAAAGGTTTATGTAGCAGTTTTGAGAAGCTATTTTATCTTCATTCAGCATAGACCTAGAAAACTTACGTCCTTAATGTCACTGTGAACGTGCCAGGGCTTTAAACATCTTGCTAAGACGTGGGAAAGTAAAGGCAAATGTAAATATACTGTTCGTTTTGGAAATAAGTAACTTCTACAAATACTGTAGCAGTTAATAAACTGCATGCCACTTCTGTTGTCTTTTATCATAATTATCCTGTATCTTAATGGTTCAGTTCTAGCCAGACAACTTTTTAGGGAAATAAATGGTGAGGTGGAATTACTCCAGTGTGTCCGTGTTGTGATAGACAGTGCTGATTATGGCTCAAAAGTAGTCCAGTGGCCTAGAAGACCGTTCTTGGGAATATTTTTAAATCAGTTCTATTACATATTTCCCTCTTGGGAATGACTGTATTACCACGTGACTGTGACAGTAATTACTACTGCTTTTACAGAAATGTGTATAGATTTTGGAGTTAAGTCATTAATTGCAGTAGTTTAACAGTCTGAGTATTTTTAATATGAATTGATCACTTAGGTATAGTCTCTGAAGTACCAAGTTTTCCTAATTTTCTCTGAATTAATTATTTTTGGCCAAGGCAAGGCATCTGAAATATAATGATTTTATAACAGACATTTCTACATCAGGAAATGGTCATTGCTAAGTAAAATCTAAACCCCAGATAAAAGATGGAAATTGTCTAAAAGATCATTATTTTCTTGGAATTAAGATAATTTGATAGCTTTACTATAGAATGACCTACGAAATGTGAAGTCAGATGACAGACACAAGTTGATTGTATCTTTTATTTTCATACAAAAAATAGATTTTAACTAAATTACAAAAATAATCTGACAAAAGGGCTTTTAAGTTAAGGACATTCTTAATAGTGTATGGATTCAAATAATGTATGTGGAATTAGCACTGGCTTTATTAACTTCCAATGTTAAAGCTTCCTAGGTCTCTGGTTTAAATTATATACAACTATTTCCATATGTACATGTCTCACTTGTAAAAACCTTGGCACTGATAATACAGAGAGTTAACTACTGTGGACTTTGAGCATCTTCATTCACTGTATCTTGCTACACACCCAAGGGCATTCCCATTAGGAAGTTACTGAGGTAGTAGAGAAGGTATTTCCTCAGATGTATTTATGCAAGACTTCCTTATTCTGGCTGAACCATTCTTTTCCTACAGTAAGACAGAAAGAGAAGGGTGAGTTAGTACTCAGAACAGCTTTAACAAAACTAAGTGATGGCTGACACAAACATGGTACATACTTGGATATTTTTTCTTTTTTTTGGTGGTGCAGGGATTGAACCCAGGGCCTTGCACATAATAGCTCGCTACCCATAAGCCTCATCCCTAGCCCCTAAAATGGCTTAAGATGAACCACAACAAAATGTGAGAAAAAGTTTAAAAAATTTTTTTTTATATACCAGGGATCAAACTTAGGGCCTCACGCTTGGCAGGCAGGCGCTGTGCTGCTGAGCTTTATCCCCAGCCCCTAAAAGGTTATTTTTATAAGGCTTAGAACTCAAGCTCTTTCAGCTCAGTGCCAGTGAAGGTCTCTGTAATACATACCCTGTGAACAGAAAGCTGTTGATCACATCAGTGTCAGTACCTGACTGTTGGTTCTGATGCACCTTGCAGAAGGTGGAAGGAGCTCTGAAAGGGAAATGTTAGGCTCAGCAGTCAGTGTCCATCTCCAGTGTGGTTCAGGCTTGGATTATAATCCCAGACTTGTAGACAGTTCTGACCTTGCTCCTCCCCACTGTGCCTCCAATATCTTACTTTTTCCTTCAGAGCACCTAAACTTGGACTGCACCCTGAGCTGATCTGTGAACCCAGCTCCTAAACCTCCACACTCTGCTCTTAGAGCTCTGCACTGTCTTGTCTCCACAGCCCACCTGCCTCTCAGTGGCTGGTGCTCTCACACTTCCAGAAGCCTGCTCTGAGGCTCGGAATGTGAAGGTAATCATATAATCTTGGCTGTGCTGTCGCTGTGTGACCTAGGTAAGTCATTTGCCTCCATCTTGAGTCTATATTAAAGAGACAACTGACCTTGAATGTTCTTGTGGCTGAACCTGTAAGTCCTAGATTTGCCTTGTTCTGTGTGTATAATGAAGTTGCCCATTTTATAGTTTGTTTATATAAAGGAATAATTGGACTTCCCAGGATATAAAGTTGGAATGTCATGTGTAAAGTTTTAGTATGCACACACAGACACACAAAAGTGGAAGCTATTAATACTGTGTAAACTGTACCAGCTGCATAGTGTATCATGTTCCTCTGTGAAATTCCATTTCTTATAGATCCTGGATTTAGAGACACAGTCAAACGTTTTGCTGCAGA
The DNA here is from genome assembly GCA_004027455.1 of Hydrochoerus hydrochaeris. Classification (NCBI taxonomy): domain Eukaryota; kingdom Metazoa; phylum Chordata; class Mammalia; order Rodentia; family Hydrochaeridae; genus Hydrochoerus; species Hydrochoerus hydrochaeris. The sequence continues at coordinate 375,232 of PVLA01001201.1, read as the reverse complement.
GTAGCAGTAGGAATTACGAGTCATCTTTCCCTAAGACACAGGGACACAGACTAGGACTCAAACTGACCTCATATGTCTAATCTCTTTATGCTGACCAAGTAGAAAGTGAGGATATGTTGAAGTTGACGGCATGACATAGAATCAACTAACCCTGACAACCAGATAACCAGATGTCCAGTTTTAGCCCATTCCCTAAGCCATCTGACCTTTTCCTTTTTCTACACCTATGAGCCAAGTGACTGCCATTTTCCCAGGGACCATAAAAAAAGTTGGCTAAGACAAACTTTCCAAAGCTGAAGGTGGCATCTAGTCTTCCCAGATTATGTACCCTGCTTTAAAGTACTCCCCATGTAACATTTTAAACTTTTGAAGGGTTTCCTCTTACCTGACTTGGTCCAAGTTGAGAATCCTCTGCAAGGGAAGACTCTACCTGAGACAGACTAGGTGATGATGAATCCAGAGAGGTGCTGGTGACCAGTTCCCCTAAAGCATCCACTTGTCTCCTCAAACTGTGTAAAGTGCCCTCTGTCTGCTGCTTTCCTTTGATTAATATTTCTGCTCGCTTGGACATAGAGTGTCGAAGTTGGGCCTGAAAAACACCATGGTTACTAAAGTTTTGCACAGAAGCAATGTACCAGAACTATTAACCAGCTTCTTCATGCTTAACATTTCACAGGCAAATCTGACTCCAGTTAAAGAAGACTGCTGAAAATGTTTGAGTCCTTAAAAAAGGAAGGAGGCCCTAGAAGTGCTAGGGAAGGACAGATACTGTGTGTACAAGCTTTTATCACTCATTAATTAGGCCTTGTACTCAAGCCCATTCCTCCTCCTGTAACAATACTATGATACCCACGCTGCCACATCCCAAAGAAGCTTATCCTTTATCATTCTCCCTCACAGAATTCAATTCCTACCTACTCTCTTAAACCTCCAATCTTTAGGTCAACACCCATCCCTAAATTCTACACTCCTCAGCTGTCTACAGATCAATCTTTCTTAGATGTCTTACAGGGCCTTCAAATTTGTGTTCTGAGCCAAACAATTCCTGACCTGATGCTCAAGCCTACTTTGCCAATATTCCTGATTTGTCCCCCAATCCTGATTTGTGATGACCTACCTTTCTTTCTTTCTTTTCTTTTCTTTCTTTCTTTTTTTTGAGACAGGGTCTCGCTATGCAGTTCAAGTTGGCCTTAGCTCACTTTGGAGCCCAGGCCTGTCTCAAACTCACAACAATCCTCCTGCCTCAGCCTCCCAAGTGTTGGGATTACAGGCGTGAGCCACCACGCCTGGCTGATGTCCTTGTTTCATCACTGTGTTTCCATTTCCTGTCCCAAGTACTTGTATCCTGTCAGTTTTAGTTGAGGTATGAAGCAGCTTCATATAGGTTAAAGAACATTGGACTCAACACCAGAATTTGTGAGTGTGCATGTGTGTGTATGGTGAAATGCTAAGTAGCTCATCCTGGGGTTTTTTTGTTTTCTGTCTTGTTTTGTTTTAAAGGCCAACCTTGAGTCGATCTTCTCGGTGACGTAGTTTCTCTCGGAGTGCTTCTCCACGCCAGTGCTCATCCTTTTACAGAAAGAAAAGAGACATCAGTAAGTCACCAAATACCATTAGTGGGAACCAGTAGTCCCTTCCTCTTACCCTGGTACCCTAAATCTGTTTTTACCTTAACTCGAGGAAGTAGGAACTAAAGTATCCTTTTAGGAAGCCCAGGGAGTAGCAGGATAAACCCTTACCATCATACGAACTTGGGAAAAGTTCAGTTTTTCTTCAAAAGGTCTGTCATTCATGGTGAATGGAAAGTTCTCTTTCAAGCTTTCCAACTCTCCTAGGTTTTCATTTCTTTCCAAAACATCTGCTACATCTGCTGGCAGTTCTGGAAGAAACTGGTTGAGATTCTTCAGGCTGGTTCTGATTTCATCCTTAACTTCACACTTAAGTGTCCTCATTGCATCAGAGATTTCCATTTGTCTTCTTTCCAGATCTTTTTGGTTTGCCATCTAAACAGTGTCAAACACCAGTAGGTGAAGTTTGGAATTTAACTTAAAACTGAGCTGTTTACTCATTTCCAGTAAGACTTAGGGCCACGACAGCGAACCTCTTACAGTTTGCAATGGTAACAAACAGCTGGTTGTGACAGGTGTGCCACAGGTTCACCACTACTGAAGTCAGACAATTTCTCATCCTCTGTAACCTCACCTGGACATAGAAATATCACCTTCTGCTCAGAAGTTTGAGCTGAGAATTTTTACGAAGTAACTTAGTGTTACCTAGCTGACAGCTATCAAATGAAACTCAAAAAGAAAAAGACCATGAACTGATGCAAGTTTTAAGTGATCTGGATTATAAATGTGAACACTGGAAGGGATTGAACAAGTGGCCTGTTCAAACACTTTCATTCTATAGGGAAGAATCTGGTGGCCAGGACAGTCTAGAGGTTTCTGAAAGTGCCACAGGCTGGGCGTAAGACTACTTGATGTGGCCTGCCTACTAAAGAGCTTTAGTGATGAACTGCTAATTACCCTAGAGGGATCTGGAGTCAATAAGGGCTTGTGGGATTTAAACAACTTTTTAGAAAGACATTGTTTTCTTGACTCAAAGGGTAGGGTTATGTGGGAGGATGGGGGCACTGGCAGCACAAATGAAACTGGAATGGCTAAAAAAAAAAAAATTAAAAAAAGAAACTGGAATGGCTATATGCGGTATGACCTCGTGCAGTAGTCCAAGGGATGAAGCATAGCAAGGCCAACCAAGTGGTCACAGGAGCTCCAGTGGAGTTCAGGGATGGCCCAGATGCCAACATGGTTACGGGACACCAAAAGCACCTTAAGATTAGACACCAAGCATGAACTGGTTTATGCTGTTCACCTGGTTACACTATATGATATCAAAGTTGCCCCCAGGACCATTTTTCTCCTTGCCTGGGGGTTTGGCTCCTACACACCTATTTCTGACATAAAATCTAATTTTAACATAGTTCTCTCAGCCATGATTTCTTGCTGATACTGAGGATTGAACCTAGGAACTTCACAGAGCTCCATCTATAGCCCTTTTCTGAGACAAGATTGCCTATAAATTGCCTACAAGTTGCTCAGGCTGGGCTCAAGTTGGAGTTGTCTTGCCTCAGCCTCCCATAGTGCTGGGATTATAGACTGGTAGAGCATGATAAAATTTTATGCAAAAATATTATTTTTTTTCTTTCAAAAACTAACACCAAAAGCTTATTGAGGGGGCCAAGGTTACAGCTCAATGATGCAGTGCCTGCTTGGTAAGGGCGAGGTCCTGAGTTCAATTCCCAGAACCAGAAAGAAAAGAAAGAAAAGAAAAGAAAAGAAAAAAATTCCCTTAAAATTCTCTTAAATTCAACAAGCTTTTTTTGGTGGTGGTAGGGTACCAGGAATTGAACTCAGGAGGACCTCACTTTTGCCAGGCAGGCACTGTGCTGCTAAGCTATATCTCCAGCCCTAAAAGCATATTTCTTACCAAAATGCATTTTTATTCAGGAGGTATACTTTTAATCTTAAGAATGAAAAAACAGATTTCATTTACATAACTTCTTTTTGGTGGCAGTGGTTACTGGGGATTGAACCTGCACTGAACTACATCCCTAGCCCTTTTTTGTATTTTACTTTGATAAGGTCTCATTACATCACTAAGATGCTCAGGTAGGCTCAAATTTGCCTCAGCTTCCCAGAGTGCTGGGATCACAGGTGTGCACAATGCCCAAGCATTAAAGGACATTCTTGTATAATCCGCTTTTCCACCAATTTCCATAAAGAAGTATTTCCTAATAGATATCTGACAACAATACAGCCTGCCTGAGTTCTGGGGACTGAGTGCTTCCTGAGCCCTCCCAGCATGCACCTGCTTCTTGAGCTCCAGATACTCATGCTGCATTTGGCTGAGCTCCTTCATCAGGCGCCTGGCCCGCTCATGGTTGTCCTGGGCGACCAGTTCAATTGTTGCCATTTCCTTCTGCATGCAGCTGTTCTCCTGCTTTTGCTCCTAGCACAGAAGAAGAAAATGATTCTCTTGGCCAACAGGTTTATTTACTTCTTAACCCTGTCACTTCATTCCTTGCCTGGGCCTTAGCTTCTCTAGCTGTAAAGTGGGGTAAATCTTATCTTCCTTTTGGGAGTAGGTGCAGTAGCTGTGAGTAAATACACATCAGATTCTGTTAGACTAAAGTCTGAATCCCAGATCTGGGACATTACCTTTGATAATAAGTTACTTTCTCTTTCTGAGCCACATTATTTGCCTGTAAAATGGGAACAGTCATACCCATCATTACAGAACAATTTAGAGGATGAAGTTTTAGACATTTGTATTCTATCTTCACAATCATTTTATCTATCACTAGTGGTAAGTGAATCAGTCTGGGAAACGTGTTTACAAGTCCTTTTCACACAAGGCTCCCTTAATCCCTCCAGTGAGCACTGGCAGAACCTACTCTTGCCAGCCCACTGTGTTCACCGGCCTCCCCCACCCTTAGCACCACCCAGCCAGAAATGAACTCTTTGACTACCATTGCCCCAGTTTATTTCAGGTTAAAAGCATGCTACACTTAGCTTTCTGGTTTTAGGATAAGGATTAAAGCTAATGCTGACTGAAAAGGCTAGAATGAGAAAAACTTATGTGCACTACCTGTGGCTGTGGGAAGATGGCTACCACTCTCGCTGACACCTCTGCAGCCACAGCGGGGCACAGCAGCAGCAGCAGCGCAGCGAGCAGCAAGCACTCTGAGCTCTGCGTGTGCCGGACCATCTCCCAGCCAGCAGCTGGGTCTCAGACAAAACTTGCCATGGGCTTCAAGAATGCAGTATGCAGAAATACACCACCACCAACAGGTGGGTTAGCAGCCAGGCTGATGGGTGACTTGACTTTTCAATGAGGTGCTGGTACAGCTTAAAATTTTAAATGTGTCATTTCCTTAAAGACTGATAGAGTACTCACAAGCAGGTTTTTCTCTAGCTGGCTCCGCTGGATTTTCAGTGCTTCCTTCAGGCTGGCCACTTGCTTCTCAGCTTTTTTTCTTTCAGTCAAGAGCTGGTTTTGCAGGAGGCTGAAGTCTGCCCTCATAGAGTTTGTCTCTTTTTGGAGAGCCAGCAACTCGCTTGACTTTTCCATTAACTGCTGTTCTCGCTCTGAAAGCTGCCATTCTGAAACCAGCATTTTTAGTAAGTTTGGCCAGAGGTCCTGGGATGACAGTGGACAGAGCTTCCCTTTCCTCGTGGGCAGACTGTGAAATGGTGACAGCCACTGGTTCTGGAGCTTTCTTTCATTATTGAGTTTTACAGCCTACCGTGACCACTGCAAAGGCCTATGAAAAACCCAGCTAGACATCTTTGAGGTGTAATTGGTTGCCAAGGGCCTGATCCCATGTGACAACAAGAGCTAGTTTCCCTCTGTGTCTGTGAGACCAAATGCAGTAGTCCTTACCCTAAGTTGCAGGGAACACACAACAGACTGCTGAAATGTTTTCTATAAGGCTCGATTTTAATACAAAAGGGAGGCACACCTGTGGTATGGCACAAAAAGTACAGGATTTGGGACTATTTCATAGTTGAAGAACATATTTTTGGAATCACAGATGCAAAAACCTGTGGACATAGTGAATACGCAGTAAGAATGCTTATAATGAAAAAAAAAAAGATTTCTTCTCATCTGCCTATTTAGAATAGTACCCTGGCCAGATTGTACTTTTCAATACCTCTGCCATGGTCAGAACTCAGCACATTTGTTCAGTTTCATTTTCACCGTGAAATGATTGGGCCTGGATGTATCATATGTTCATAGGGCAAAAAGGAGTAACAACTCTTTCAGATGCCCAGTATTTTGTGTATTATGGAACCCCTGCATTCCAAGACAGAAAAATCATTTATTGCTGCTCACGTGTCCCGGATTTTCATGCTGACTTCATTTATCTATGGCTCAAGAGACAGCAAATTGACTCAAAGAGTTTTAAAAGTCTGTATTTTGGAATCATTCATTATGTGAACTAGAGACAGAATTGTTAATATGGCTTTTGACTCATTGGAACAAAATAGATCTTTATGACTAAAGCTTATAAGTAATGTACTTCTGCTCTACTTTGTTGAGTTAATGTTCTCAAAGAAGGCATGGCAGTAAACTAAAAAGACTTGCTGGCCTAATGCAGAATCAAATCTCTTCTCCAAAAAGGTGTAAGTTCTTCTTGCCTTTCTGAGGCTGTCCCCTCGTCTCTCACAGGGCTGTCTCTCCTTGTCCATCTTCCTTCACAGGCTCTGGCCAGGGCTTGGGTCTCCCTTACACTTTACAAGACAATCAGCAAAGCAACCCTACTCCAAAGTAACATTTCAGAATACATACTAGCTTGGGAGAGCGTCTTCTCCAGGGTTTCACCCCACCTCTCCTCTTCCTGCAGAGTCCTGACACGATCTTCAGCCACCAATACCTCCGAGAGCACCTGGTCCAGTTTGCTTTTCTGGTCCATTAACTCTTTTTCCAGCTGATACTGCTCCTCCTGCAGTGTCACTTTACTGGCTTCTAATTTTTTTTCTTCACTTTCTGTCTCTTTCTGGAGTCTCTGAAAATTCTTAATAAAGAGTAGCTTGGTCATAAAATAACAAATATGGTGTACCAGAAGAACATGAAGCAGTTCAAAAGAAGAGGGAGGGGAAAAGTGATAGGGGAGAAGGGATAGGGGAGGGAGAGAAAAAGAGATGCTTTGCAGAGTGACCAAGCAGTGGCTAGAAAGCCACCTGGCCTGCATGGGAGGAGAGGATGCAAGCAATAAATAGCACATGGCCACTAAGTTTCTTTATAAGGCCTTGTCTTATGATTTTAATGGTTCCTAATTTATATTAATCCCGTTAGTCCCACAGCTGGTATAAAAACCACCCCTGGTTACACCAGCAGTTAATTGATAAATAGTTCTGTGAGAACTATTTCTCAGGAGCTTTTTACCACAGGGAAAAAGCTCACACAAATAACAAAATAGTTCCTTTCAATCAAAAATGTGTAGTACCATTTCCTGTTGGTCTAGTTTGAACTTGTTTTCTTCAATTTTATTCTGAAGCACTTGAAGTTGTTGCTGTTTTGTTTCCATTTCTTTCTGACAGTCCTCAAACCTCTTTGTCCATTCACTGATGTCCTTCTGAAGCCTGCTCTGCTCACTAAGCAGTGTATCCTGCTGCTTGGTGGTATGAAGCAGGTCCTTTAGAGGGAAGAGCAAATTGAAGTTATTCAGAAAGCTATCTTTACTAGGAGTGACTAATGCCAATCCAGTACCTATGTCTGACAAGATGAGAAGCACAACAATTCTTTATACTTTATCATCTCAACAAACTTACAGAAAGGTCCAGAGTCAATTACTTTTTTTTTTTAAATGGCTAAAAAATAAGATGGCAAAACCTCAGCAAAAGATTCCATTTCTCTCAGCTTTAACTGCTTTTCCATTGAGATGGGAATATACAACATTCACCTCATAAGATTCTTAAGGAAAATAAAAACTATAAACAAGGCTTACTTTTTATTGAAAATGAACCTAATGTCACAATTTTGTTACTATTTGGAATATTTATACAGATTCAAAAAGCCACAAAATAATACATATCTTTAAAGAACACAAATTGAACATTTCTGAAATGTTAATCATTCTTTTAACTCAGAAAATATTGCTAAGAACCTCCATAGGATTTTTAGAAGACTAAAGTGTTTTTTTTACACAGAATCTTAAAGGTACAAGGAAGAGAATTTAGATGTTTAACTCGTAATGTACATAGTAGAAACAGGCCTAGAATTTGTCTGATATTCTTTGAAATTCAAATTATAGCACTATTCTCATAGGACAACACTGAATTACTTTTAGGAAGATCATCAGACATGTAAGGGTCAAGGATCTGCCCTGCTCAGCATCTGACTATAACTAAGCCCAGGATGGGGTCCCACCTGTGCCATGGAGGAGAGGTGGTCGCTCTGGTCCCTGAAGCCACAGAAGCTGCTAAGGAATTGCTGCCAGGCCCTGGTCTGGCCACCACCTTACTAGGTTTGAGTAACATTGTTTAAATCAACAGTTTTAGGGCTAAAATAAATTAGAAAACCTTTGCTCTACACCAAAATTATTTGCTGTCCCTATGGAGATATGCTGGTGTGAAGGGGAACCAGACTTCTTAAATTTTTTCATTATGTCAACAATCCCTTCAGGATACTAAGAGAAGATTATACTTCTTAACTTTACCTGTTTTGCCAGGTTCAAATGGTCTTGGACATTAGATAGTTCCTTCTGTAATGAGTTTAGTGCTTTTCGTTTTTCTAAGGAAAAATAATTTTCATAAAATAAAAATATGTATATATACATGCCAGATTTCCACACATCCAAAAGGATACAGCAAAAGTTAATCTAAACTTATTTCAGGTAAATGAATGACAGTGCCACATGTTTTATTAAAGGACAAAAAAGTTATATGCATAGCCTGGATTTAGGCTTGGAGCACAGATTTTTAAAGATTTTTGTATTCAAAACCTCAATAAAAAATTCACAGCTCATAATTTTGGTGAAATGTACAGTTTAAAAATGGGTACTCCTTCTATTTTGCTGATGGAAATGGCAACTACTAGATATAACCCTGAGAAAGTCACAAGAAAACTAAGCTTCAGAGTCCTCATTTGTATAGATGGGTGAAATAACAGTCTCTATCTCATTAAAAATGCTACAATTAAATGAAAAAATGTAAGAGGTGTAGGACACAATAAAGGCTCAACATGTATATTATTAGTTATAATATATAGCATTTTTTCCTAAATAAATCATGAATATTTACAAACATCTGGTAATCCTCTCTCAAACACACACACACACATACATCCTAAGAAAAATCTGAAAGGATATTTCAATTGTTAATAAGTATCTCTGAGGGGTGAGGTCTACAGTAGTTTTTATTTCACCTTTTTTGCTGTTTTTAAACTGTTGTCTTTTTTAATTGAGATAAAATTCACATTTCATGCAAATCCAATTTAAATGGTACATCTCAAAGACTTTCAGTATACTCAGAGTTGTGCAACCATTACCCAATCTAATTTGTTTTTTTTTGGTTTGCTGGGAATTGAACTCAGTTTACATGCATGCCAAGCAAGTGCTCTACCACTGAGCTACATCCCCCAGCCACCACAATCTAATTTTAGAAAGAAACCCCTGTGATCATTTGAATGAATTCTGTAATAAGAACAATTAAACAATTAAAGAATCTAAGAAAGGAAAAATAAGTGACATTTTTGCAGTTCTGACACCTCATACCGTGTAGCTGCTGCTGCATCGCTGAAATGTCATTACACAGGGAGAGCTTGTCTCTGTTCAGTTGCTCTAGCTCCTGCTGCAGCTGTTTGACATTCAATTCCAACTTTTCTAAGTTTGACTGCTCCATTTTGCTGTTTTCTTCTGTAGCTGCTAAAACCCTACCACACAGAATAAATCAGAAAGTCAAATACAAATATTTAAGCATATGCAAGGCATGTCTGAAGAATAGTGTTATCCTTTCATGATGTGCATTGTGGGAAGTTTGGATGATCACAATTCTTAATATGTAAGACCCTGGAACTCATATTCAAAAGAAGTCTTACCAGCTTTCTACAGGAGAGAGTTAAACAAACAAACAAATCAAAAAGGGATTCACTAAACTGAAGTTTTATAAAATCAGTGAAGACATGAACGACATTCAGAATTCCAAATTCTGAGTGAAAAAGATGAGCTGTTGTACTCCTGATACGTGAAAAAGCAGGAAACACAATTCTGTGTCCAGCAGGATTTACCCACATCAGAGATGCATGAGCATGAACTTGGCCACATACAAGGAGGCAGAATATGGCCTTGTTTTTGTCTAGCTCCTTCCACTTAGCACAATTACCATGAGATTCATCCTTGTTGTGTGTATCAGTATTTCACCCCCTTTTTTTTTTCTGAGTAATATCCACTATTCATTTACAGACATTTGGGAATCCCATAAAAGGGCTATAAAATTTGGGTAGAAACATGTGTTCATTCTTTTGTGCAAATATCTAGGAATAATCTTCTGGTTTGTGTATGCCTGTTTTTTAAGTAACTGCCAAACTGTTTTATAGAAAGTCCTTTTTTTTAGAAAGTTCTTTTTTTAAGATAGGGTCTTACTACATAGTTCAGGATGGCCTTGAACTTACAGAAATCCTCCTGCCTCAGCCTCTCACATGCTGGGATTACAGGTGTGTGCCATTACGTTCAGCTTTATAGAAAGTCTTGAAATCAAATAGCATTAACCTAAATTTTTGTTTTTCTTTTTCAAAGTTGTTTTGGTGTTACATCTAAAAAACTGCAGGCATCTTCTAGGTCCTCTGCATTTCCACATATACTTTAAAATTAACTTGTTAATTTCTTTTTTAGAAAAAGGCCTGCTGGGATTTTGATTGTAATTATTTTGAATATATAATTTTTTCCTATCCGTGAACAAGGTGTATCTCTTCATTTATTTCTACTATGCTATTACCTCACTTACAAAACCACAACAGATTATTTGAGGGGTGGCTAAAAGGAAAGTCACAAAAAATGCTACTGGAGAATTATAATACCAAGTCTGTGAAATAGTTTTTCCCTTTTCATTATATTCCAATTTTTTAGAGTGATCCTCCAAGCTTGTTTGTTCTTGCTCTCACCGTTTGGTCTGTGACAACTTCTCTTCCCAACTGTCACATTTCTCTTGGAGATCTTCCTTTGCTTTGTTCAAACACTCAACACACGACTGCAATGCTTGCATCTCAGCAGTCATTCGCGCTACCTCCCTTTTGTGTCTCTCCAGCAGCTGCTTCTGCCATTCTATTTCCTCTCTCTGTTGCTGGGCTGTCTGCTGCAAATTCTCTAACTCCAGCTTCTCCTAAATCATAAAAGAGGGCTCAGACATGCTATAAGAGAAAGACTGCAGTCTGCTAAGGGTACAGGGGCTCTTTTTGTTACCTCTAGTGCTTGAACCTGAATCTTCTCTAACTCAGACACCTTTTGGTCATGTTGTAGCTTCAAACCTTGTAGCTCATTGTTCTCAAGTTGCAACATGTCCAGAATGTTCTTTAATTCTAACAGAAACAAAGTATAAGTCCATGCTATTAAATGCTATTATTTATAAAAAGAAACAAATACTACTAACTGACTGAGGAGAAACAACAGACAATAAAAAAAATTGTGTGGTCTGAATAAATGATGCTAATAGTATTTTTAATGAAAAAAAAAACTCTTCTAAAAGTACTGCTAATTTGTTAAAACATTTTAACAAAAACATTTAGTGAAGACCAAATACTAACAACATTTACTAGCTCATAAAATAATAAACTAAGCACATTTTACATAGACAAAAATTAATCAAAATAGGAAAAACTTTAACATAGAGATATAGAATATTTTTGACCTCTGAAATACAGACACTTAAATATTAACTCTTCTAATTATAAAAATATTTGCTCACTGTAGAACATTTAGAAAATATAAAAATAGAATAAAAAGAATAAAAATACATCATTACCCCAGAGATAAAGATGACAACTTTAACATTTGAAGTATTTCCTTGAGGAATATATACATACACATAAATGTCCTGTAAAACTGAGCTGTACTCCATATTTGCTTTTTATCAATTTTTTTCACTCTTCTCATGAGCATTTTTACATGTCAGTAAGTGTTAAAAACATAAGCTTTTATTCTGGTAATTTGTTTCCAAATTTCATCATAAATACTGCTGTGATCTAAATAAAGGATTGCCTTCTCGAGTAGAACTACTTGAGTAGAACCAGTTTGACAGATGTGAATTTTAAGGGTTGTAAAGTGAAACTGCACTTTAATACACAGCATATCCATCAGCATACTTGATCAGACATGAATATGATTATTTTGCAGCTAAGTAAACTTACTAAATTCAGTGGCAGAAAATAATATATTCTTTACTATATATACATATATATATTACTATATTACTTTAGATTTTATAATGTGCTTTTCTTTGCCTAAAGGTAGTAAGGTTAAACTTTAAAAGAACTTTATCTGGTCATTTACATTTTCTATAATCTACAATACATACATTTTCAATCTCATACTTCATGTGATTGTTTCTCTTTAAACTTACCAGTTTTATGTTTAGACATTTGCCTTAAAACTACCTGAAGGTTTTCTTCTTCTTTCTCAATATCCTGCTTTATAAGTGCAAGTTGAGTTTTCTTTTCACTAATATGGACATTCAGTTCTCCTTTCTGAAAATTCAGTTCTTCGAGAAGCAATTTTACTTCCTATGTTTAAAAAAGAAAAAGGCATCCCCTTTATGAAATTATGAATAGAAATTCCTTTAAAATCAATTGTTATTGTCTCATTTCATAAAATTTCTAATTAGTAACAAGTTCATTTTTGCTTTTTTACAAGAACAAGGTTATATTTTGCACTAATATATTTCTAGGAAAAGAAACAGTAACACTGTCTTCATTTACATGTATACCCAGCATTTACTATTTGCAGGGCAATGTGCCATAGAGAAAAAAGACTGGCTGACACATGGTACCTGCTCTCAAGGGGTTTAGTATCCCAGGCAGGCAGAGAACACAAACACAGTTAGGAAAGCTAAGATGCTCTAGGAAACATGCAGACAGAGTGCCACTAACCCTAGCACAACAAATGAAGAAGTCAGAGAAGTCTTCTTAGAGGAGGTGGGAGATAGCTAGATCATAAGAAATAGGTGGGATCTGGCTAATGATAGGGCCAAAGGGACTTTTTGGAGAGGAAGTGTATGAAAAACCGGGCAAGAGGCAAGAAAATCTTGGATATATCCAGGAAAGTATGAGGGGAATGCCACATAACGGCCTCAGACAGCGGGTCCGTGGATCAAATGGCACCTAGCGAAGGCAAAAGTCTGAACCCCAAAGAAAATGCTTTACATTAAGTATAGTATTGTCCTAGGACTCCTTAGGACAACCTACTAAGACACATACTCTAATGTGACCGCATTTCTCAGCTACTTCTGTTTCTCCCAGCTGCAGAGCTTCTTGGAGGTCAGCTTTTGCCTGGACCATGCTTTCTTGCAGTAGACACAGCTCCTCCTTTTTGTGCCCTAACTCTTTGTCCAAGGCAGCCAACTCCTGCTGTTGACTCATCACCTAAAAAGGGAAGAATGCGAAGTCTGACAAGGTCACTGGGCCTTCACTGCTAGCCTGGAGGTTTAGCTAAGAAAACAATGCCGGGGAAGTCAGAAGCTAACAGCTACAGGAATGAGGTGTAAGAATGAAATGCCTAATAAAGATCTTGATTTGACACACTATAAATATCCCTCAACTCACAGCAGGAATAACAATATGATAATAGTGATTACCCCGCAGGTTACAGTTTTCAAAGAAGTCGCATATCTGTACCTTACTCTATTTGAATACAACCTTAGCAAAAGAAGTTAGGCAGAGATTTTTTAATTCACTCATTTTTTAAATTTAAAAATTTTAATTTTAAGGGCACTAAGTATTTGTTTGCAGGCAAAGCAAAAAATGTAAAACAAATGAAAGGAAAAAAACAAATTACAATCTTCTCTTACTAGATGACCACTTTTATACTTCGGGTTAGACTAAATATATATTTATTAACACATTTAACAGAAATGATCTTAGAGTATAAAATGTCTTAAACTTCACATCTTTTACTTAATAATTGCTAGTTTGAATCTTTCTTCTTCTTTTTTTTTTTTTTTTTTTGGTACCAGGACTTAAACTCACAATCTTGAGCTTGACAGGCAGGCGCCTATGCCACTGAGCTATACTCCCAGTCCTACAGTTCGAATCTTAAGTGGCCGCCAAAGGTCCATGTGCTAAGTGCTTAGTCCCTAAGTGGGACCGCTGGGAGGGGTGATGCATGGGAGGTCTTTAGTCACTGGCAGCAAGCTCCCTGAAGGGGATGATGGGACCCTGACCCCTTCCTTTTCTCTTGTTTCCCAGCCATGCAGTGAGCACTTTTGTTCCACCACATAATCCTACCATTATGTGCCACCATGGGCTCAAAGCAACAGGCCAAGTGATCATATATTGAAACCTCCACAACTGCAAGCCAACATAAATCCTTCCCTCCTTCCGTCTGTCCTTTCTCTTGTCTCTCTCCCTGGTGCTAGAGACTGAACCAAGAATGTGCTCTACCACTGAGTTACATCTCTAGCCCTTTTTATTTTTCAAGATGGGGTCTTGCTGAGTTGCTCATATAGGGCTCAAACTTCTGATCCTCCTGCTTCAGCCTCTTGAGTACCTGGGATTATAGCTGTATGCCACCAGCACCCAGCTCAACCTTTTCTCTCTTTTTCCTTTGAGACATGGTCTTGCTGCACAGTTCTGGATCACAGCAATCCTCTTGCCTCAGCCTCCTAACTGCTGGAATTACAGGTATGTGCCTCCATGCCTGGCTTTAAACTTTTTTTTTTTTAAAAAGCTAATTATCTCAGGATTTGTCATAGTGACAGAAAGCTGACCAACAATAGATTATACTGAGGTAGGATTCAAATTTAGGTTTTACTATGACAGCCTCATTTATTATTTTGTATTTTCTGATCTTTAATCAAATATGTATTACTTTTATAATCACGAAATATAAGTAGGTGTTAAATTAATACAGCCTGTCTTTACAGGCCTTCATTGCCATACCTGGCCTTTCAACTTTTCTAGCTCAGTTCTTTTGGTCTGAAGGAGGGTCTCGGATTCTTTTAGAACATGCAGGTGGTGATCCTCATTGCGTTCTGCTGTCTCGACATCTTTTTGCAGGTTCTGAAGCCTGCAAAGCACCAGCAGTACTTAAGCACACACTCAGGGAGACAGAACCGCCGAGTGGTCTTCAAGCACCAGCCTTTTGCAGCCCGCAGAAGCCTTACTTACTCTTCTATCAGTTTTTCCTTCCTCTTGTTTAAACTCTGGAAGTGTGTGTCTTTTGCTGCTATAACTTTGTTTATTTCTTCCAGGATTTCTTCTTGTTTGACTTTGTGCTCCTCCAAATTCTTTGCATCAGCCTGGAGCAATCTAAAACACATCGCTTTGTGTCACCCTGGCCCTTTAGACTCAGCAACATGCATTCTACATCATAAAATAATCAATACCCTCTTGGAACCATACTTCCCATTCTTCTCACTGAGGCCTCAGTGGCTGAGGGACTGCCCCTACCTCAGCTGCTGATCAGCTTTCACAAGGTTAACAGCAGTTTCCTGAGCTCTCCTTTCCAACTCCTCAGCATCACACTGGGTTTGCAATAAATTTTTCTTGGTGTCAGTGAACTTTTCAACAGCACTTTTTGTCTAGAAAAGAAACCATCATTAAAAGCAATTCAGCTATGATAGTCACTCCCAGCTACTGGCAATATGAAACTGGTACAGTTGGAAAACATTCATTTTAACCCTCTACCTCTCAGAAAATAATTCAGAAGTGAAGCATTACTACATTAAAAGGTACTGAAATGATATAAAACTTGAAAAATAAAGATTAAGTGATAGTGCATGAACACGATAGAATACTATAGAGCCTTTAAAATAATAAAGTGACAACAGCAACACGAAACAATGTTAATAATATATTAGCCAAGAAAAATAAGTTTAAAATTGTATAACACCATGAGACAACTATATAAAAAAACTACATTTGTATCAGCAAAGACAGAAATAGCCTATACACAGTCATTTGAAGATGGTAGGACTGCAGATGATCCATAATACTAATGCCATTTGATTATACTAAAACTTCACAATTAAGTGGCAATGAAGTGATTTTATCACACAGATTCTTACTGTACTCTGATATTATCAATTTAAGTGAAAATTCATTATGTGATCTGATTTAGTTATGGTGAAGAAACACAAATATTAAATACATCTGAGGTATTTAAAAATATTTCTATACAAGATTCAACAAAAACATTTTTAAAAAAATCAATTTGGTTTCTTTTTGTGCCTAAAATAAGAGGCTTAAAACCATGTCATCAAAAGGTCCAGAAGTAAGGATTTGGTTTGCACTTGGTTGAACACTGAGTCACCTTCGGCCCTACAACTGAAGCTGTGTACTAAAGTCAGAGTCTTTACATTAAATTAAATATTGAACATTAAATATCCTGTGTAGATGCAAAAGGGCTAGCAAGCTCCTGAAGAACTAGAAACTTTATCAGACTTTATGCTATTTCAGATAGCTGGTTCCGTGTCAGTTCATCCTCAAAGCACTGGACAAAACTTACTAGGCACTACACAGGTCACATTGCTGAATAGCTTTTTGTCTCCTGTCAGGTTTTAACATGCCTGCTGCATTTCTTACAAAATAAGGCTGCTTCTCTCTCCTCCTCCTTACCAAACTGCCTCCGAGTCATTTTGGGAAGATGAAAGACAAAGACATTCTCAGTACTCGTTTATTTACTACCTGTGTCTGTTACCAATGCCAACCATTTGCTCTTCTCCAGTGACAGTTTTTTTCCCACTAACACTTGCCCCCTCACAGTAATCTAACAGGTGCCAACAGTAGGAACTGCTCATGTGAAGAGATGAAGATTTTTTTCCATTTCTGTTAAAGTCATCACTCACAGAATTTCTTCAAGAACTAAAACCAATGACTTCAGTTCTTGGGCAACAGGTTTCTGTTAAATAGATTTCAGTTGAGAGACCAGCATAAAAACAGTAGTTCGTCAGGGGTTCTGAGTGGCTAAGCAACATTTTTCATCCTGGAATTCACATCTACCTAAAAATGCTGTAGGAAAGGCAGAACTTCAGCCGGTAACTCTGGGCTAGTTAGAACAATCTTACATCAATTCTCGGTAGCCAAAAGAAAAGGGAAAACAAAACAAAACAAAAAGCCACCTTATACTGTTGCCAGGAATGTTAAACAAAGTGGCATTTGTAATGACCAATAGGTTGCCAACATGGGGATCAGTATAGGAATACTCCTTTCCCACTCTAGCTTTCTTCTGTATTGTGGTCTAAAGAATACTATTATCAGACCAAAGATATTTTATATCATAATTGCCATTATAACTGGAAGGAAAAAAATTAAGACTTGTTCCTGGCAGCTTCATAAGAATCAGACCAGTCTTATTTAAAAAAATGCAGCAGAGCCTGCTGTGGTGGGCTAACACCTGTAGTCCCAGCACCTCGGAGGCTAAGGCAGGAGGATCGCCGTGAATTTGGGGCCAGCCTGGGCTACATAACCCGAGTTCAGGTTAACCAGTACTACACAGTGAGACCCTGTTTCAAAAAAACCAAAACCAAAAACAACAACAAACACAACACAACAGAGCTCAAATTAACAACAACAAAAAAACAAGGTATGAAAGTAGGGTATGCTGAGAATGAACTAAATTCAACAATATTAAATATGCTACTTCATTTTATTCACACTAAACAGCGCACATGTTCTTAGCCTGAATTCACAGATGAAAAAAGTAAACCTTGAATGACTTGCCCAAATTCTCACAGCTCCTTAACTAGCAGAGTCCAGCCTGGAACTCTTTGACTTGGCCCACTGTGTTCTTATCTCCTGTTTTCTTTGTAACCCTTCAGGAAGACAACAGCGAGCTGTGAGTCCATGCCCCAAACCACAACAGGTCATACCTTCTCTTTTGTGCATTCAAGTTCACATTCAGCCTCTGCCAGGAGGCGGTCAGCTTCCCTGAGCTCTGAGCGACGTTTCAGAAGGGTCTTCTCTATACATTCAATTTCATCAACAATGTCCTCATGGTGTTTGAATGATTTTTCTATTTCTAGTTCAGCCATAAGACTCTCAACATTTCCATCAAGGAAGTCCCTAAAAATATCACATACACAAGCATTAAAAGATTTTAAATGTATGAACATGTGTAGTCTATTAAAATGATCCACAATGATTTTAGAACTTTATACAAGAAGCAACAACAGCGGCAGTTACATTTGGTTATCTTCAGTCAATGTCTACCTTTTTATTAAACATAGAATAGTAACATGTATGATACAGAGAACATGTATGCTAAATTCTTTCTCCTTTTAAGTTTTTTTTGTTTTGTTTTTGTGGGTACTGGGAATCGACCTCACATTTTCCTTTTAGGTTATAAAAACAAATAATACTATGTTGTCAGCATCTGACCAAAACAATGTTAACCTATTTATCCTTGGAAGTATAAAAATAAAGTAAGTCAATACTCCAGTGATCATCCATTCCCTTAAAACTGTCCTCAAGGCCCAGTCTGACCTGAAGATTATCTAATTTTGTGATTTACTCTGTTCTGCTCAACTACAATAATATTTGATAAGTTGAAGAGTATGACATGATTCACTAACTCAAGGGTAACATGACAAAATTATTTAAAAATGGGATTGATTATCCATGGCTGCATAACAAAAATATAAAAAGATATTAACAGATTGGGGTTTTTTTTGTTTTGTTTTGGTACTAGGGATTGAACTCACAACTGCACACTTGCCAGACAGGTGCTTCTGCTGCCAAGCTAAATCCCCGGCTCAGATTCTTTTTAAATGAAGGGATATAGTTATTTTTACCTTTTTATTTGTGCATTTCTGTGTTGTCTGTTTTCTATTTTTATTTTATTTATTTATTTATTTTTTGTCTTTTTGAGACAGGGTCTCACTATGCAGTTCAGGCTGGCCTTGAGCTCACTTTGTAGCCTAGGCTGGTCTCGAACTCACAATGATCCTCCTGCCTCAGCCTCCTGAGTGCTGGGATTACAGGTGTGAGCCACCATGCCCGGCTATCTGTATTTTCTAGAATGATCATTTCATTAAAGTTTTATAACTAGGAAAAGAAGCAGTTATCCAACCAACCCTATTGTTCCACTCAGAAGACCTCATTGCTACTTGGGAGGCTGATGCAGAAGGATCACAAATTCATGCTTAGTCTATGCAGCTTACAAACTGCCTCAAAATAAACATAAAAAAGGGATGGGCATATAGTTCAGTGACTAGAGTGATTGCATAGTATTCATGAGGTCCAATCCCCAGCACTGCCCCACCCTCCCCAAAAAAGGGGAAAAAATCCACCTCAAAATAGCTCTATACTCACAAAAATATATACTCACAACAGTAATTGTAGATATAATCATCCTTCTAACCAATGAACATCTAGTCTCAGTCTTCTCAGTGTGGCCCTTGTTTTCCCTGCTAGGTTAGTCCTGTGTCTATTCCCAAATGTAGTGACCATGTTTCACTTTCTGTGCCTTCATAGGACCCCCTGCCACTGTGGGTTAGTCTGACCTACGTGACAAAAACTGGGCAACTGCCATAATTCATGGGCTGTGCAGGAGATGGGCCCATATGTAACTGGCCTCATCAACAGACATTGCATGTGTTATGCCAGGTGCTGGAGCCCAGAAATGGAGGCCCAACTACTGCCCTCCAGGAGCACAAGTCCCTTGCGACGGTGTGTGAGCAGCCCTATGTCCAAGGTTGCTAACCCCTTGTCAGTTCCCGAGAAGAAAATGGCTTTGCATAACAGGGCTGCCTGATCTTTGTCTTGATAAACTAAGTGGAGCTAGGGAGGGGACAGGGAAAGCATTTCAGGCAGAGGACAGCAACTGCCAAAGTGTGGCAGACATGGAGCCTAGTGTGGAATCAACTATAGTGGCCTAGGATAAAAATAATTATAGACCAGAGCAGCTGAGGGGACAGAAAGGGACCAATTCAACAGCTTTTTGTATGCAGAGTTAGCAGGACTAGGAGACCAACTAGATGCCTAAGGAAGTATGGAGAAAGGAAGAGTTGAGAGTCCTGTCATGTTTTTGGTAGGGTATGAAGAGAGGAATTCTGTGTCATTCTCCAAGACAGACCACAGAAGATGAAAGAATAGCTACTACTGGCCAAGACAACTCAGATTTGCTTTGTCTAAAATGCTGCTCACCAGGTGACTACTAAATTAATTAAAGTTAAGTTAAATTCTGACCCTTAGTTCCAGTAGCCACATTTTAAGTGCTCACATGTGGCTAGGGTCTTCTGTTCTAGACTAATCTAATACAGTTCCAAGAGCACATACAATTTTATTAGACAGTATAACCTAGGTTATCTTAATGAACTATTATCATATCCATCTTGAATTAAAAAAATACAATGGCTAAAAATCATTACTTTCGTTGTTGATGTTTCTGGATGGTTCTGTGTAATTCTTCTACATCAAGTTCTAATTCTTTCTTCTCTTGCAAAAGACCATCAATAGTACAATACAGTTCTTCCATTTCTTTTTCACACTGCCACTTGGATGCTCTCACCCACTGTTCTTCCTGTTGCTTTGATTTTAAATGTTGTGTTATGTTTTGCAGTCGAGAAACTTCATTCTCCTGAACAAATAAATAAATAAATAAATAATGCAGTACTAAACATCAGAGGATGTTTCTCTTCATTCCAGTAGCAAACTGAAATTAACTGTGGTTAAAGTCGTGCTATGACCTGACAACTGATGATGGCTTCTAAAATTTTAATCTGAAAAGAAAACTTAAGCCAAGCTAAGTTTTTTTTTTACATGCCACAGATGAAACTGATGGACTAACAGAACTTTTAACTTTTTCATCAGTACAACCATGGTTGAGAAATATTCACCAGGCCACTTGTGGACAAACAGTAGAGACAGACCGAGGTCCCTCCCTCTGTTGGACAAATGCGAGTGCAATTATTTGAGAAGGCTACCCAGAGGAACAGGTTCTTTGTCTGGGATCTGAAGAATGAATAAGCAGGGAACAATGTAGTCTGAAGAATTAAATATGTGCAAATGCAGGGAGATATAAAAATGTACCTGAAAGACTAGTAAGCATTTGGGTACTTTTGCAGAGTAAAAGAACCAGTTTAAGAGATTGTCAATGAATGCTCAAAAGACAAAATTGCTACAAATTACAATGCATATTGAAAACCCACAAGAGAATGCGAGTGACTACCACTGTTAACCATGCAAATGCACACAAACCCTCTGAAACTTATCTGACCTATAAAAATGGGACTGTGACATGGAACCAGGTGTCCTAGTCCCTTATCTGCCCTTTGATTTTAAGTTTGAAAGAGGAGCCTGAATGCAGTTTTACTGCTTTAGAATCAAAAAGTTAGAAAGTCATCTAGTAATTAAGAAGTAATCATTTCTTGGAATCTGGCCTAAAAAAAAGAATATGAAACACAGTAACAATTTACACAGTGAATTATAGTACCTGCAAATAAAGAAATGTGTAATTATTAAAATGCTATTTAGAAACATTTGTAAAACCATGGGGTAATGTTTATTATATTCAGGGAAAAAATAACTCAAAATTGGATATATAAAAATAACTATGAAAATGAATTAATAATAATCAAATCCTACTACCCAGAGATAATTCCCACCAAAACTTGTTGCATGCTGTTTTTATGTGTGTGCATATACTCTATGTGTGAAAACATATACATACATACACATATGTGCACAAGTGTAGGCACTAGTACGAATGAATATATATATATATATATTTATTTATTTATATTGACAGGTGCTATATATTCACTATAGTCACTGTCAATAGAAAAATACAAGAAATTGGTTAATATCTGGATTGACAGTATTTCTGTGATAAAATGGCTAAACCAGGTTTCAAACTAGCCTGGGACCTTAAATGCTATTCAAAATAGTATTTCTGTAAGAATACATGCTCAGTTCTAAATATCAGCCTTGTATTCACTCTTTTGGGATATAACCCATGTGTAAACAGATGACTCAACTGTATATTGTTTTGAGCCATCATGGAAGGAATGTGGACAGAGGGTAGGATGTCTTTCAACTTACCAAGTTATGGTGTTCGGGGATGTTGCAATGCAGTGCACCCATGGGAATGAGCGGGACAGAGAAATTGGGAGGTAGAGGCCCACACACGGTGGGGGCCCCAGCAGGGGGTGGGCCATAAATGACAGTGCCGGGGGCAAGAGGTCGGCTATTGTTGGGCAAAGGAGGAGGTGGTGCATACAGAAGCATGCCCTGGGGTACAGGAGAACCATCAGGAAACACGGTGTACATCACGTATCCAGGAGGAGGCACAAATGGGGATTCCTCTGGGTCATCCAACCCATGCTCTTCCTGGCTATCTCCTTCACTGTCTTCATCTTCAGAGAGACACAAGAGCATGTTATCCCACAGCTTACTAGACACATACATTCAGAAACAACAGCAGTTAGAACAAGATTCTGGAGATACATGGATAAAATTCTGAAACAAAAGTCAAAAGATCAAAACATGAATTCAAAGTATTTTCAGCAATTGATACTTTAGTTTTTCTTATGCAGATTTTAATTTACTTCTTCCTTCAGTCTTTATTCACAATAATTTGAGTATTTACTTCATGCTTCAACGGAGATGTGTGATGAGGCTGGATAGCACTCAGCATTTACTGTCATGATGCATGACATCCTCCAGTATAACGGCTTGTCTCCCCTAAAAGCAAGAGCTACATTTGCTTACTACTGATGACAAAGAACTGGCAACATAGGAGGTACTCAAGGAATAGTTTCAAATCATTAAAAGGTAGTACTGTACATTCATAGTCTTAGCTTAGCTAAATAATTTGCCTATGATCCCACAGCTCCTAAGTGCAAGAGCTGGGGTTTATCTAAGTCCAGCTCTTCTCTCTAGAGCTTTGAAGGTCATTTCGCTTTATTTAGCAGAATGAGCCTAATGCCATGATGCTAGAAGAGGAGGCACCATGCTCTAGACGTACAGGCAAAGAAGCTGCTCAGTTGGCCTGGAGGAAGAAGTAGAGGAAGGCTCCATAAAAGGAATGTTCTTTGATGACCTAGTTTTGAAGGATCAGTAAGAAACAGTTTGGGAGAGGAATGATGAAGGACATTTTAGACAGAATGTATAAAACATGAAGGCTTGGGGCTGAGGATTTAGCTCAGTGGTAAAGCATTCACGCTGTATGCCACAGGCCTTGAGTTTAATCTCCAACACCACAAAATAAAAACAAAATAAAAGCAAAACAAAACAAATCACAGAGGTCCGAGGTCTGGCATGTATCTCAAGCAGTCAGGTATCATATGCAAAGGTCAATGGACAAACAGATGACAGAAGGCCTTACAGGAGAGACTAAGGAGTCTAGACAGTATCTACAAATTTCCAGGACCCAGTAAAAAGTTATTAAACAGGCAAGAGAAATGAAACCTCCCTATGTGATGTGACTTACGTCTGTTAGAAAATGATTTATTTTCTAACCCACTCCTGATGGGTGAATAGACCCAGTATCCTGATGCAGGTGGAGGTCCACTGCCATCCTTCCCCTCATGCTGTGCAGGCTGTGGTTTTCTAACAGGAGTTGAGGCTGTGTATTTCAGTCCCAAACCAGAGTCCTTGGTGGCCTGGGAACTATGGCTGGAAACCTAAAATAAATGACAGGAAAGCACACACTATATTATAAATGGAAAGACTGATTTTGAGAAATATTAGAGCAAAGTCAAGATGTAAAAGAGTGTGGAGAAAGCACTTGTTTTGTTTCATTATCATGATTCTTATTTTTGACACACAGAAGTGAGAAGTGATGACATGGTGATATAAGCCACAGGTCTATCCTCTTGGTTCAGTTTATTTACAGTATCAGGGAGGCCATACAGACAGACAGCAGGACCATGCATGCAACATTGGGATCATGGCAAAGAGGCCTGTGAAAGTGAAGGACTAGAAGTGGGTTAAAAGCAACCAAATGATATCTATTTAATAACATCTAACTCCCATCCTATCCTGCCTTTTGGCACAGTTTTCTAGAAGAGACAAGTCCCTAACCACACAGAAATGTTATCGGGCTGTTTGATTAGGTTGATTTGGAGCAGAGAGAAAAATGAAAACGAATTCTCCATAAATGACCAGATTCCTGAGTATGTCTCTCTTCTCTCTGTACCTATTTTTACTGGTCATTTCTTTTCTTGTGCTTTGCCCAGCAACCAAGGCAAAGGAAAACAACAAGCTTTCAAGGGGAGACACTACTAATCTGCTGTTCTGGGAGCCTGGCGTGGCTTTAAAGCTCAATTCTGGCTGGGGATTTAGCGCCTGCCTTGCAAGCACGCAGTTGTGAGTTTGATCCCAGTACCAAAAAAAAAAGCTTAATTCTGCCATTCTCTCCCCTTCTCAGTCTGTGGGCCCATCCTCCAGGCTTGCACACTTCTTGAGATTACAATGTTTTGCTCTAACTTACAGTGTTTCTATCTAGCCTGGCTGTGCCCAGGATGTTGTCTTCCTCTTTTGGATTTCTGAGAAAGAGACCTCAGTCTGCTCTTTGGATTCTGGGTAAGTCTACAAATCTCAGGGCGCCTGATATGTCTAGCTGCTTTTCCCTCACTGTCAGCTGATTCTAGTAGGAAGTCACCCAGCCCCCTTTGCTTTAGAGGAGTAGTTTGTTGTCTGCTCTTCACTTCCCACATTCAGGCACCAAGTCCTGACCCATTGTGTCTCCTTAAGATTCCTTAATCCCATCTCTTTGCAGCTCCATAATCTAGCTCTAGCTTCTCTATCCTTCACTTCAATGAGTTCAGTCCCATAAAAATCTCATCTTGCTACAAGTCTAACTTCCACACTCTTCTAGCCTGTCCTTCCTAACTCTGATCATATTAACACACAATCCATTTCCCATGACCCAAATAATTACATATAAGGGGTTTTAGGTCTTTTTTCAAATAACCATGACCTTCACCTCCTTTTCCAGTTTTATCTTCTATTGTTCCCAACAAACTCTCTAGCTCTACAAGGTTACCTGCCATGTCTAAGCCAACTCTTCCCTTCCACACAGCTGTTTCTTCTCTCCTAACAGCCCACTCTTTGTTGCTTGCTAAATCCTGACTTCACAACCCTGTGTGTGAAGCCTTGCTTCCTGAATCCTTAACACCTCTCTGTAAGCAAAGCACACAGGTCAAACCTGCTGTTGCCTGTATGTCATTATTTTGTAATTACACTGGCAAGGCCCAAGAGCTTTTTAGGTGTAGGGGCTATGAGAACAGGGGCTATACCATTCATTGCCATAACCCAGCAATGCCTAGCACTTGGCCTAGAACATCTGGTTAAAAAAGAAAAAAAAAAAAGAAATCCAGGTACTTTACTTTTTTCTTGTCTACAGCTCTATACAATTCTATAACCATTTTCAACAGACTCTCTGGGCTCAAGTCATTTTATCCTGTTATGGCATCCTCAGTCAGGGAACCCCACAATATACTGCCTGAACACAGACAGGCAACCACCCTCTTCCACTCTTCCACATGCAGGCCCCGTCTTCATCTCATATGCTAAAAGCACTGAGGAACCTCAATGCATGCTTAGTGTATAAATGTTCTTGGCACCTGTTCCCAAACTTGGGAAAGGAACTAATGTTATACTTTCTTTAGGAAAATGCAGTATTCCTACTTTGGACGATGGTGGTGGTGGTGGAATGAAGTACCAATAGCCTTGTCTTCTGAAAGGATCTGCTAGGCTGTTGACGTAATCATTCTGAAAAGAAACTTCACGTCGAAGTTCAGCGATTTCTTCTAAAACATTTTCAAAGCCTCCTTTGTTATCTGTAAAGGAAAGCCATTTTGTGAAGTTGGCATGAAATCATCTACTTCCTTTCTCTCTCAACATACAAAAAAGATTTTACCAGAGCCAACGAATTTTATCAGTTCCTCAAAGCTGACTTTCAGACTGCCCTTTGGTAATTAGATTGAGCTGACACTGAGGACAAGCACATCCTTTTGTGCTTCCTTTACAGAGACAGCAAATAAACACTTTTGAACATTACTTTTTTTGGAACTACAAACACAAACACTCTGTGTCTCAAATCAAATCCCTTAATACCACACTTAAATGGTTTTTAAATTCTTTAACTTATGAAGTAACTATCACAGCTCTCTAAGCATGGATTGATGTCTTATTGTTAAATATATTTTCTAAATGTGAAAAACAAGACGACTTGCTTTTACAACTATAAAACTACTGCTACAGCCAAATCCCATAATGCCTCACCAGCCCCAGTGATGTTTAGTAAACTCCACAGCCTTGTGATCTCGGCCCTTTGTTGCTCCATGATCTCATTCAGCTTCTCGATTTCAAGGACTTGAGAGGTTGCCCTTCCAGTACCTGCATCTGCTTTCTCCACCTCCATGCGGAACTATTAAAAAAATACAAAGTTGCCAAAAAATGAATTCTTTCCCAGATGCACTAATCTTGCAACCTATTACACTTCTATCATTTTTATTTACTTTTTACCAGGGTAAAATTGCTTTACTCCTTCTGTTTACCCCGTGCTGCATGTGGTGCATGGTAGAGGAAAAAGTATTGTATGCACTTCAGAGTGTTTTGAGATGATCTTTCAGGAAATGAGACAGAGCCAGTAAGGAGGGGAGGGATTAGAGGACCCACACAACACTAACCTGCTCCTCTCTATCCTTGAGAAGATTCTGTAGCAGCTTGATCTCCGCTTCTGCCCGCGTCAAGTCCCTGGCTGCCTGTTCTGCCTTTCTGCTGAATCTCTCCGCTTCAAGCAACTCCTATGGGACAGTATGAGAAGGGCACCTTGCTATCACAGTTTGTCATCTCCTTCCTCTCAACTGTCACCTCTGCTTTTGTCACATGTTGTACCTGGCTGTCCTATACACGTGGTACAAAACCCTACTTTCTCTTATGTTGTTGCCATTGTGGAGCAGTCTGCTCCGTTCCCGGAGGGCTGAGTGGGCAGGTGCTGCATCAGAAGAAGCAGGTCAACCTTCCCTCTTGTTCCACATTCTTCTATGACCACTATCTCTTTGAGCTCTCATCATGAGATTTTTTTTCTCCTATTCTATCTTTTTTATTTGTTTGTTCTGAAAGAGGATCTCACTCTGTAGTCCAGGCTGGTGCTGAATTTACTAGGTAGCTTTGGCTGGTCTAGAATTTGAGGCTCTTGCCTCAGCCTCCCAGGTGCTGGGATTACAGATATGCACCACCACACTTGACCCAACCTACTATCTTAATCTCATTAGTATCTGGAGCCTGTAAAGCACACTAACAAACATTACCTTGGCCAGGAATTATAACAGTCCTATGAGATAACATCTTTTCACTCAAATGCACAAGATGAAAAGTTTAAGGTTCAGGAAAATTATAGGCAAGTCTTCAAAGCCTCCGTCCTGGTACATGTTGCCAGAAATCTCCCTAAACTTTGAAGGTAGGGGTGGTATGTTTCATTTGATGGTTCCTTTCAGGATTCAATAGGGCACAGAACCCACAAGAGCACAAAATAAATTCTTGGGGGTTGTGAAAGGAAAAACAAAATCTTTAGATCTTAAGAAAAATGGACAATTTTATGGTGATTTACAGACAAACCAGAGCCTATAGGAGGTCCATAATACAAGCTGTTGTGGTTTTTGACAGCAACAGCTCCGGTGGAAACTTGCTGTGCTTCTGTGGACTAACCTCTTCTCTCTCCTGGTTAATTTTCATAATGGTTCCATGAAGGGACTTGAGCTGGTCTTTGGCGATGGTGAGCTCAGCAGCAGCCAGTTTATCAGAGGCAGCCACAGCTTTCTTCAGATTCTTCAGTTCTTTATCCAAACTAAGACACTGCTCTTGAGATCTGGCATCTTCATGTTTCTTCTAAAGTAAAAGGAGCATTACTTAAACAACAGATGCATCATTTGGTAGCAATGAAGATGTAAGCTCCAAAAGACTAAAGATTTTGTTCACTGCTGCAGGCCCTATGTCTAAAACAATACTTGGTACATAGTGCGTGCTCCATAAATATTCACTGGACAAATAATCTCAAAACTGAAATAAACTTTTAAAAAATCAGTTTTCTTAGCTAAGAACTGCATTGATCATAAATTCATTCATTCATTCACTATAAAATATTTCTTAACACCTACAAATATTTACCGAATTCCGGCCCTCGGTATATAGTGGTAAAGAAAAGACTTAGCATTTTTGAAGAACTGGAAAAAAGAACATAGTGATAAAAGAATAGACTGAAACAGAGGCATCTCACATAACCTCTTAAGTTTAGGAATGTTGGTCTTTAAGTACAGCAAAAAACTTTCTTGTTGAAGTGTGAAGCAAATCACTCAGTAGAAGTAAGTGGTAGGTAGGAGGCATAAAAAGGCATGAAAAGGTGGGGCATAGAACAGCAAGTTTACCCAAGAAAGAACACTACTGTGTCAGCAAGGTTGGTGACCTTGCGATTATAGTGATTCCACTATGCTGAATGGGTGACTTTTTTTCCTCCAGGAATACCTAGCATGGGTACAGGCACAGAGCAGGTAGCTTCAGTTTTGTCAGGAAAGTAAGGCAGGAGAAAAGGGCAAGGGACTTAAAGATACTTTCAAATCAGGGCTTCGGGGTGGATTTATAACTTACACTGGAAAAGGAGGAAAATAAAGACAGGAAGGGCTTAAAAGACAGAATAGGCGATGCTAAAGAACTGGAATTTCAACAAGGTTGAATAATTATTAGTGAAGAGACACCAGCAAGACAGAAGGTAATGACCACAGTGAGATACTTTGCTTTGTGATTTTTTGGAATGTTGAGTACAATTTCTTAATGTATCAAGATCCAGGATATAACAACGGGAATACATGATTGAGGGTAACTGGAGAAAGACCATCAGAGAGGCCAAAGTATTAGAAAGGAAAATAAGGAGATAATAAAGGTAATTTTCTATGGATGTGTCCATCAAGGCAAAAGGTTTTTAAGGAGGAAAATTCATACCATTACATTTGTTAAGTATTATCTAACTGAATCTAAAATTAACTGTTACATTCATAATTCTCGTTTCCATCTATCAGGACACCTTAGTTTCAGATCTTTGACTAAATGACACCCATCCAGGTCTCTCTGAGGTCTGTTCAGCTCTGCCCAGCAATGTAGTCAGAGGTGAACGTGGATCACACTCCTCTCAGTTGATTGACTCACCAGGGCAGGACCTGGGCAGCAGCTACTTATGTGTCTCACTTTCCTAGTCTCCCTACCTTTTTCTCTAACTCCTGGAGTTGAGCTAGAATTCTGTCCTTCTCTTCATCAGCTTCCTGAAGTTGGAGATCTGTAAGGCCTTGGATTTCTTCCATACTTTTTAGATTTTCTTGCAGATAGTGAATTTCGTTCTCCAACTGCTGGATTCTTGCATCATGTTGCCTCTTATCAAAATTAATCTGTAAAGAAATCAAGTTTCAAGGATGATTTTTTAAAGCAAAATAAAAATTTGTTATGGAATTATCTTTCACTTTACTATAAGAATATAACAAAATTTTGTAATTAATGAATTACTGGAGATGGTTTCATCTTCAGTGCTCTCTAGGATCCATATGAACATGTGTCTCATGTACAAAAACTCAGATTCTGGCACCACACTATACCCTAGAAATGTAGTATTATTTATCTGCTTATTATACAAGAAGACACAGTGTCACAAGCTTGACTTTTATATCAGTAACCATATTCAGAGATGGATTTTAGTCATACTCAGCTAGACTTGTTATGAGTGAAAACAACAACAGTTATGCTGAATTTACACGAGAAAGGAAGCACTGTCATTTGCTGGAAACATTAGTGCTTGCCAAATGCTACCTTCCAGCTGCCTCTTGCCCATTTTTCTTACTCTTGCTTCAAGGGCTCTTTCGCAGGCCTGCCTGAACTCATCTTGTCCATTTGCCAGTTTCTCTTGCTGCAGAGCCATTTCTTCCTGGAGTTTTCTCTCTCTAACTTGTGCTTCTTCTTTTTCCCACTGGAACTGTGCAAGGATTTCGCTGAATTGTTTCTGTAAATTGGCGAGACTTTCTCCTAAGACATCTGAAGGGCTATGGATTCTGGAAAGGACAAAATACCATATAAATGTGATATTTTACTTTTGATGCTAGGTATAAACACACTGATAGCATTAGTGCAAGACTAAAAAATAAAAATAAAACACACACACAAAAAAACAAAAACATGCAAAGAGAGTAATGTCAATTCCCTGCAACTTACTGAGTAGTACTTCCTATGTCCAAATGGTTATTTTACCTTATTTTATCAAGTGACTCCTTCCACACTGAAAACATAGGCTCATGTCAGAGCAAAAATGTTCATATATTTGAAATAAACCTCAGTTTTCTATTGATATTTGTTTCTGTTTAAAATGCATAACACTTCCTGATTATATATAATGAACTTGCAGGTAAGGCTCTTTTTTGTTTGTTTGAGACAAGGTCTCACTATGTATGTAATGCAGGCTGGCCTTGAACTCACAGCAATCCTCCTGCCTCAGTCACCTGAGTACTGATATTACAGGAGTGTGTCACCAAGCCTGGTTGTATGACTCTTAAATACCTTTATGTTTTTTAATGAAACATGAACAAAAAATGTGAAAGACCCAAAATGTAAAAATAAAATAAAATAAAATTCAGTGACAATTAGAATTATATGGGCTTGTTCCATCTTGGAAATACTGTAAGGAGAACCATGCAAAAAAAAATCCGCAGAACTTAGGCAGATGAGCTCAATGAACCTCACACTCATGACTCTGAGGCTGTGAAGCACACGCCATACTTGGAGGTCTGGATTTCACTTTACCTCATTTCCCCAGCTCCTAACTGCAGTTTTCTCCTTAGCTCATCCACACGAGCTGCCACCTCTTCTGGATGAATCAAGCCATCAACCACGTGATTAAGGTGATTCTGAAAGTCTTTCAGTTGTTGTTTTAACAGGTTATTGTCATCCTATGGAAGGGGGTAAAATGGAAAATATTTGTTATTTTCCAGTATTTATTTATTTATTGGTACTGGGGATTGAACTCACAACCTTGCACTTGCCAGGCAGGCATTTATGCCACTGAGCTAACTCTCCAGCCCTTTGCCAGTATATTTTTACTACTAAGAAATCAATAAGCATATCTAGACTACAGAACTAAATTCAGAAGCACCTCTTTCAAATAAAAAGAAATTAATGAAATATCCCTCAATTATAAAGCAAAACAGTCCTAAGCTACTAATTGCATTCCTCTCAAATACTTACAAAACCTAAGAGATTAATCTACTTCAAACTTAATGTCAAACTCAATGTATCACTGTGAACTAAAATGGAGAATTGAGAACTGCAATTAATGTTTTTAAGTGCTGCGCCATCTGAAGTCTTTTCATCTGTAAACTATCCTGCCCAATGTCCAGACATGGCCTTGTCTGTACTACTGATGGCCCCTTATTTACGACTATTCAGTGTTAGAAACTGTTTAATGAATTTCAATTTCTTCTGGGGCTACTGATAATGAGTTATGATATTATTTTGTGATGCTGGGAGGGAGCAGGAAGCCATAGCTTCCAATCTGCCAACCTCTCAGGTAGGTAAACAATTCATTCTCTACAGTATACTGTGCAGTCAGCATTTTTCAGATTGTTTATATTGTTTCATCCCATCAGGTTTCCAATAAACATGACATATTGAACACCTTATTGTAAAATAGGTTTTGTGTTGTTTTGTATAACAGTAGGCTAGTAAAGCATTCTGAGCACGTTTAAAGATAGGCTGTCCTATGATATAGAAGACAGGTTCTCTCTCTTCATAATTTGAACCAAGATTCAGTATAGCACATATAAGTGCTGGGCCTGAAGGGATAGCTCAGGACTGAGGTCCAGATGAGATCATGTACAATGCCCAGTAAGGGAAAGAAAAACGAGAGAGCTGTGTAGACCCCAAAAGACTGACTAGAGTGCCTGCCTCTGTTTCCTAAAGTTTCTTTCTTTCTTGAGCTAGTGTGAGGTTTTGGTTCACCATAACAGAATGATTTCTGCAAAACAGAAATGTAGAGTGGTTAATAAGTGGTGCTCTACACCAAGAGATATTAGGCCAAATAACCAAAGGACTAAATTCTAACTATTGCATTATCACAGGATGACAGCCAGACTCTTGTAAAGCTGACTTCAGTTTCTACTTGCAAAAAAAGGTCTCTAAAGAATCTATATCAGTCTTTTCTCTAGATGGGCACAGAAGTATTTAAGGGTTAAGTAAACACGTATGAGATTTTCTTTAAAAAGCTTCAAAGAAAGTGAATGAAATGAAAGTGAATGTTGATAATATTCTCTTTGATTTTCTGATTACTTGAAAATTTCCACAGTAAAAGTAAAAACTAATAATCCAAAATGTGTGTACACACAGGCACACATACACCTCTACTGAAAAAACAATGAAAAATATGTACATTTTTTGATCTTTGCTTCAGAAGATGAAATGATGCAATAAAAACCACACAGTAAGCTTTAGATTTCCTTAAACTTTGAAAAAAAGTATTTGAGGTACTGGAAGAAAAGAAAATTTAAGTAAGTTTATTTTTATTTATCACAAATCTCCCTGCTTGGTGTTTTGAAGTCTTCCTCCAAACCACACAACTCTACCCCTTTATTTCTGGTATTAACAGCTGCCACTTCAGCCTGGCAAGCAGCCCCTGCCCTCAGATATAAAGATCTGAGAGTTGGTTCAGGCAATTGTTTGTTCAGACATCTGTCAACTTTGAGAAAGTTTAATTATCTGGAAAATCCTACCCACCTGATTCTCCTGCCATATGCAGGGCAGAGTATTATAAGCTATAAAAATATTCAGCAATATAAGTTCCCCACAAATGACTGCATTTTAATGATAACCTTTCTAGCAAGGAGACTGAAAACTATTTATAATTAAGAAATCCTACTGTAACCCAC
This sequence comes from Hydrochoerus hydrochaeris, assembly GCA_004027455.1. Taxonomy (NCBI): domain Eukaryota; kingdom Metazoa; phylum Chordata; class Mammalia; order Rodentia; family Hydrochaeridae; genus Hydrochoerus; species Hydrochoerus hydrochaeris. Next base: position 342,623 of record PVLA01001201.1, on the reverse strand, counting down.
TCTAGTTAAGTTCACAGATAATTTCAAAGGTATTTTAGTGGAAGAGGAATGCAGTGTACACTGGCTCAGTCTGGTGACAAATCTGCTTCTAAGACAGATGCAAGGTATGGCTTTCTTCCATGATTTACCAGTATACTCTTTGTTAAGGACACTGCCCTAACCTGTTTGCACCATTGTAACCACACACCAAACATGAATTTTAATGATCTGAAGACTATGGTTCATACAAGGAGAGAGGCTACAGTGTTGCCCCACCCAGAATTTTTTCTAATAATTCAAGTTGTTTATTACATGTTAGAACAGACTGCTAAATGCCTGGGGAAAGACATCTATGTATCAATATATTCCAAACTCTAGAGCAGTGAATCTCTACCTGTAGCTGTTTAAGTTTGGTGCGAAGTTCACTGTTCTCTTGTTCCTTTTCTTCTGAGAACTGGGCTTTTCCGAGGGCATTCTTGAGGGACTGCCTTTCTTTCTCAAGTTCTGCTTGAAGTGCTGATTGTTCTAACTGTTGTTATGGTATGAATGATATGAAATGAAAGTTTTAAATAACAATTGATGAGCCCAAAAGACATAAATAAGTTTATGTGCACACAAAAGCCCTGGCTGCTACAGTTTTATAACAATGTTTCATGTTAGTATTCTGAAATCTAAAAACCCAAGATAATATTTCTGCATGTCCCTTAAACTATTAATACTTAAGGAAGGTAAGAATCAGAAGCAACTCAGCCTGGATAGTCCAAATCAGGAACTTCCAGGGTAGCTTCAAAATCTACCCTTAAAAGCAGACTGTGGTATTCAATATCTATCAAAATCACTTAAAAGCAGGTTCCTATACCCTATTTCAGACTTGATGGGCCAGAATCTCTTAAGGTGGAGCTTAGGAATCTCGGCACATCAAGTTTCATGTGTGATTTCATATAACTAAAGTGTACCAATCAGAGAGCTGCATATATGTAGATCAGAGGCACAAGACCTTTTTATGGTCCATACTCTGATTCGTGGTTTGAAGATTTAATCCTGGCCAACCTGGTGCTGGGGGAACAGGAGATTCTCTTTTAATAATAAATGAACAGGTTAAAAGACCACCCTATTACATTTTTAAAGGACATATAAGAAAAAAAAGGACAATGTAAGCACAAAGAACTATATTTATATATAGTAAAGGGATTGCTTAAAAATTATTTATAAGGGGATACTTAGAAATTTTATACACTGTTATTTAAAAATATGTATTCACTGATATTTTAATTGTTTTCTCTCAACCTCCTGTTTTCTGTGACTTTGATTTTGTATTTTCAAAACTAGGTACTCTTGAGAAATGTAACCCAACAATTAACAACTGGCAATTAACAACTGATTGTTTAGTATCTGATAAGTAAAGGAATACAATAATAAAATTAGTATAAAAATACCTATGTTAATTCCTTTCCTAATTATCTGAATGCTCTTCTGCATGTATTTTTGAAATTCAAACTATATTATTTCATTTTAACCCAAGGAGCACATATTAATCCTCATGAGCATGGAGAAACAGAAAATAAGCAGATACATTCTAGGTATTCACTGAACTTTCAGTCTAACTCAAGGAAGACAGGCAGTCTAAATAGGTCATCATCATACACATGAATAAATGAGCACAGGTTACAGGAAAACCAAAGAAGAGTTTTGAACTCAGACTTTCAGAAGGCAGAAGGAAGTTTAAAGTAGGCTTCCTGGAGGAAGATGCAGCCCATTTGGCTAGCAACATGAACAAAACAGTCTTTTCAATCTGATAAAGAATACATTACTGCTAGCCTCTGCCTATCTTTCCACCTTTATCTCTTGCTCTCTTTCTCTCCTTCACCAGGTATCCAAGAGGCACATTTTCAGCCTTTGCACTATGCTGTCTCTCCATTCTTCTCTGCCTAGAACACTTACACTTATCCCTTCCAAAACCTATTTCATTTACCCTTTGCATGAAGTAATTTTCCCATTTTTACAAAAGGCTAATATTTGAATTCTGAATGACTTACTTCAAAAATGTGCCTTCCCCATCAGTCCATATACATTATATTTAAATGTGTTTAATCTTAAGATATACATAAAGGAAGGATGATACCTAAAGGCACAGACTATTTGGTTTCTAGTTGGAATTTCCTCCTACTCACCTGTGCAACCCTTGTAAGTTTGTCCAATTCTTCCTTGAGCTGGTTGGCTTCATCATCCCGTAGTTTTAGCTGTGCCTCCAGTTCAGCTTCATAGGCATTGAGATCTCCATGAGTCTGCTGCAAGGATGCATTCACTTCATGCTGTTCCTGGAGGGCACTTTCTAGCTCTGCAAGCTCCTGGTTTTAAAAATTCAGTGTGTTTAACTGTGGAACCAGTGTGCTGCTTAAGCATCTGCAAGTCATTATGAACACCTTAAGCACTGTAAACCAAACGCTAGCCAGCCACTGCTTCCTGGCACAGAAAGTTTTCATCAACAACATGATGAAGTCTCTAGCTGTGCATACCCCAGTTGAAAAACAGAATCCTGACTAAATGCAACAAGGAAAGTCAGGGAGCGACCAATATGGTGCTTTCCAGTGTAACCAGTTATATGATACTTTAAATGAGTCTGAAAATACAGAAGAAAAAAAGGATTGGGGTGAAAGGAGAAGGTAAAATTTAAAGCTCATTTTCCATAAGATATTAGATTAAATGTTTTCACATTATTTCACTGTATTTTCACAATTATAGTGGAAAGTAATTTGTACAGTTTTACGATGAGAAACTGAAGAATAACCATCTTAGTAAATTGCATAGTGCAGTGCACCTAGAAAAGGTAGTCAGGATATGAGCCTTAATCCCAGACTCCGAAGTCCATACTTTTATTAAGATAAAGAAAGACAAATGGCACTCTCTAATAATAAAGATAATAGAGTAACTTAAATCAGTGCTAACAAGACCGTTAAGTACATATTGGTTAGGATACCACAAATCTGATTCATTTTAGTCCATCTGTTTTTTGTGCGTGATTAAATGTCATAGATTTCACAAATTTATATGAGATCTTGAAGAGTTAGGTCAAACTACTCTGGATTAAAATAGAGAATCTCGCAATAAGAACTTGTACAGTAGAGTTTCTCAACAGGCATTCCAAAAACCAAGTGATATGAGTGATTTGGAGGGCATGTTTGAAATGCAGACACCATATATAACCAACAAAGGATTAATGTCCAGAATGTATAAAGAATTCCTACAAATCATTAAGAAAAGACAAGACAATCCAATGGAAAAATGGGAAAGAACATGAATAGGGAATTCACTGAAGAAGAAAACTGAATGGCAAATAAACAAATGAAAGGTGTTCTACCTCTCCAGCAATCTGGAGGAAATGCAGTCAAAGTAAGACACTATTTTACATGAAGAATAGAGAAACAAATCACAAGGAAACAATCAGGAAAATTCAGAAAATGGGACAAACGACAGCACTGCCAACTGGATTATACACTTATACATATATACACGCACACTTTAAGACATTCTTGGAATGGTGGAGAAAACCTAAACTATGGTTCAGATCTTAGATGAATGATTGTTAATTTTCCTAGGTGTAATAATGGTATTGTAGTTATGTACAAACTCATCTTGAGATGTGTGATAAAGGAAAGATGTGATAATGTCTGCAACTTTCTAATAAGTTGGGGGGGAATACATATCTATAAGAAAATAAATGTAGCAAAATATTTGTTCATATCATCTAAGAGGGCTCACAGATATTCACTGAACTAATATTTCAAGTTTTCTGTAAACGTAAAAATTTCCATTAATACAAAGGTGGGGGAAAAGACATCATTTAAAACTCAGTAGATTGGCAAACATAAAAAAGTTTGGCAAACATTTCTTGCATCTGATAATTCTGTGCTTATACTGGGGAAATGTCTTTGTCCTTAGGAAACACATGCTGAAATATTCAGGAGCAAAGGCATATGATGTTTGTAATTAATTCTCAAATGACTCAAGAAGACTATCTACCTGGTAAAAGTTAATTTCTCACTCACAGTTCTACTTCTGAGCATAGACTCTATGTAAGTCACCTTTCCACTACTGAGACAAAATATCTGAGCCTTGCAAGAAGGAAAGGTTTATTTTAGTTCATGGCTTCAAAGGTTTCAATTCAAGGCTACCTGGCTCTATTACCATGAGCCCATGGGAAGGCAGTAAATCATACTGACAGCTCACAGCAGAGAAAGCCTAAAATACTTCATGGCAGCCAGGAAGAAAAGAGAAAGAGGCTGGGATCCCAATATCTTCAGGGGTTTTACTTCCTTCTATGAGGTACCACCTCATAAAAGGGTTCCACTACTTTCTAGTAATGCCACATCCTGATGATCAAACCTTTAATATATGGGCTTTTGAGGACACTTATCCAACCTATGTAGTGTCCAGGTTTAAGTTAATAACAGTAAAAGAATGAAAATAACTCAATTGGCCCTTCAAAGGAGTATGAATAAATAATAACTGTGTATGTATATTGAATGCTACATACATCAATAAAAATAGAGCCACACATATCAATGTGCGTAACTCTCAAAAACACAAATATGAAGGAAGAAAGTGTGAAAGAATATGTATACTATTGTGCCTTTTGTAAATCTTAAAATCATAGAAAACAATACTACATATTGCTTATTGATGTTTACATGCATAATGAAAGAATATAGAACCAGGAAAATAATTAACTATACTAAGGATTTTGTTGTCTCTGGGAATACAGAGAAGTTTTCAAATATATCTTTAATGTTTTATTTCTTCAGCTAATTGTGAATACATGGTGTTAAGTATTTTTGATATTTTTATATTTCTAAAAAAGTTCATAATACTAAAAAAAATTAATTCAGATTTCTGAGCATGAGATTTAGGAATCTGTGGTTCTCATTAACAATCAAGTCTGCCAAACAACTAAAGCAGCATAAGTGAAATCTCCAAATTAATGTGCAACAAATCAGGAATAGAAAGATTTAAAATACAATATTGTATCTGTCTTATTAGGGGTAAAATAATCTTAAAATTATCAAGTTACAGCAGCAAGTAAGACAAGCCATGTTGTGTTTACTTTTGGTTCACAAATAATATGAAAAAAATACGGCATTTGTTTTGTTTTTAATACACTTTTAATAGATATAATTTTGTATTTTCTAGAGTTGACATAATAACTTTCAGGGACAAAAATATGGCTAACACATTTTTTCCTTTTCTTAGTAAAGGAAAAATAATTATTGCAAACATCCCACAACTAAACAAAGAAAAAAGCCTCAACTTTTAAAAAGAAAAAATTGTGCTCCCTGGTTTGGCTCAGTTGGCTAACGCCCCACTCTGTAAATGTGAGGTTGTGAGTTCCATCCCAGAGGCAGAAAAATAAAATAAAATAAAATAAGAAGAAAAAACTACCAAAAGGCCACTAATACTTTTCTAACTTACAAATGTACTTCTTTTAACTTTTCAGCTTACTTTGGAGATTATCTACTTCTGAAGTTAAGGAAAACTAGCAGGAAGAAACAAATCATACCTTCCTCATATTTTCTGCATCCATAGCAACTATTTCCAGTTCATTTTTCTCTTGTTCAACTTCAGTCAACCTCTGCAGCAATGTCTCTTTCTCATCCTGCAGCTTCCTGCATTCACTCTGGGCCTGAGTTGCTTGGCCTTTGATGGTCCCCAGGTATTCCTGCAACCCACTAATGACTCCTTCTAAATCCTTCTTGAGAGCTTCATTTGCTGCTATCTGGCCTAAGCATGACAGAAAAGGGTTAATAATGTACATTTTTAAAGTACTGCCTTGTTTCCTTAGCAATTTGTTATAGCTAAGAGTGAAGTTCTAAGATTCTAATTATATCTTATCTTAGCATTCTTTTTCAAGATATGATAATTTTCTTCCTGTTATCTGTAGTATGGGAATATTAAGCAGGTATACAATGAAAATAATATATTTAGTTGTAAATGCTTACAAAATACCTGACTTACACTGTAAAACTTTAAATAATTTCCAAATAAAATAATTTATTTTATTTATATTAATTTATTTATTTTTTAGTACAAGAAATCAAACTAGGACCTTGTACTTGCCAGGAAGGCACTATGCTGCTGAGCTATATCCACAGCCCCCCCAAATAAAATAATTTAAAATGTTCAGCAAAACTGAACACAAACACACACAAAAGCCACTCATGAGACTTTTTAAGGCTGGCAGCATAAAAATGTAACTGAAGACTTGAAAAACAAAATTAAAAAACAAAAGCAACATATACAAGGTACCCACTATGTTGCCAGACAGTACTTTATGAGTACTGTCTTTTTAACCTCTCAGCAACTAGTCATCAAGACAAAAATAAAACTTGCCCCAAGAGACACACTGATAATGGTGTGATGGGGACAAGGACTTCCGGGTTATCACCAATACAGCCTATTGTCCTTTTCCTTTTTTATTATGGGAATGTCACTATTTAAATTTGTACTGCCAAAACAGATCTTAAAATTTTTTTGTGTTTCCTACATTTTTCTTATAACTACAGATTTGACTCTTTGCTCTGAAAGAGTTGCTTTGTTTTGTTCACCCATCCCCTGAAAGAGCTTTGTGTCATAAGAGATGACAACCATAACTGAGTTCATTTCGACCATGTACTAACTTCTTCCCCACTGAGAGGGATGTCGTCTGGCTATCATCTTTCTTTTGTTAATAGTGGATTTACTTTAAATCATACTTAAATTCTCACCTTCAGTAAGCTGTTGTTCAAGGTCCTTGATCTCTTCAGTCTCCTTAGCAATTCTAGAAAGTATCTCATCCAAACGACTTTCAAGTTGTTTGTATTGCCTGTTCATAATGTCAAGCTGTTGCTCTTTACCCCGTTTCTGAGCCTTCACATGGGACTGAATTAATGAAAAAAAAAAAACAACAAAACCCTAGGTTTTTAAAATTTTTACCAATAATAATTCCTAACATTTTAAAGGAAGAATAAAAAATAAAATACAGTAGGTTACATTTATTTTGTGTTGTTTTACACCAAGAGTTTTCATTTAAACCTCAAAATAACATGATATGAATTATTTTTATTTTACAAATAAAAAAACTGAGAATCAAGGTGATTAAATGCTTTTTTTCACAGGCACAGCTAGTAGGTAATATAGCTAAATTTAGTGTTATTTGTTGGGTTTTAAAATTAATTTAAAGTTAAACTTTTTTTCCCCTGGTACTGGGAATTGAACCCAGGACTTAAGTACTGAAGTATCTTCCCTATTTACTTTCTTTAATATTTTTACTTTGAGACAGGGTCTTGCTAAATTATTAAGTTACCCAGGTGAAGCTTGAACTTGTAGTCCTCCTGCCTCAGCCTTCCAAAGTTCTGGGATTTAAATATCTTTTTTAAAAGTTACCAGTGGGGAGCAAGAGATGAAAAGTGAGGAGGGAAAGAGGATAAAAAAAGAATCAGGATGTGTTATGGACATATACCAATTCCCATGAAGAACATAATCCTTAGGTACTGCAAACATGTACTAATAGTAAGGAAACAGAATCTAAGGTGCCAGAAAGTTAACTGGTTACATTGACATCTATTGAAAAAGACTACAATGTATATTCTAAAATGTTAAAAAGCACTATATTGGGGTAGAAGAACTACAAGGGATTTTTTTTTCCTTAAAGCTTTTTTATATTAAAAAAGATTTTATAATAATATTTTTTAAATCCAAAAAACATTAAATGTACTTTTTAAAAAGTACTCCTTTTTAAAGGAGTCTTATGGAAAACAGAGGCTTAAGATAATGCTTGGAATTCAAATTTATTTTCACTCTTACGTGAACAAACATTTTGCTTTTACATTTAGTAAAACTGGGAGCTGTGAGGGCTCTCAAAGACCAGTGAATCTCGGGATGGAGGGCTTCCGGATGGAGGGGTTCACAATACAGAGTCCTGGTGGAAAACTCAGTTTTCACACACCCACATGCCCTCTCACACCCTAACAGTCATTGCATTAGAAAACCACTGTTAACTGAAGAGTGGATTGCATTTCTCAGGTGTGCTAGTGAAAACAGAGAACCCATGATCTAGTCTAAGCCTGCATTTTACAAAGATGAAAAGAAATCAACTCTCCGGTCTGTCAAATGATTTGCCCAGGTTCCCTTAGCCAGCTGTTTATATGGAGACTAAATAATTCCCCAGAGAACCTTTTTGCTCTCACTCACCCCACCCCCACTCCAGGGCTTTAAATCGGCCCCCTAAGGATCAGACATTAGAACAATACCTGGAGACAGAGTCCTGAGGACAGAAGACTACAAGAGTCTCAAAACCATACATCAAGGCTATCAAACCTGAGACCTATTTGATTACAAAAGAATATTTCTCCCCCGAATACTAGAAAGATGTCTTTATTTTTGAAGATTAAATGAGCGGATGCTTGATGGAAGTTTTTATTTTACTACTGGTAAAATAAACAGGATGTTCACGTCTTATCTTTTCCCCACATTTCCAAAACACTTGTATGAAACCCTTCTAAAAAGTAAGTGCAGATAATTGCTTACATCCTAAAATCTAAGTAAATGAGATTTTTATGGCTCAAAAAAAAAAAACCCAAATACTGTACTCATACTTAAATCAATTATCTTTAAAATTCTCTACTTAAAAGATCCTACTGAAACCACTTTATATGCAGGATAAAATTTTGGTTTAAGATGCTAATGACTTAACAGTAAAACACATGCAAGCCACAGTAAATTCTGTGACTTTACAGTGGAGCTCACGTGAGTTACTGTGAAAACAGGAACTTACATCTCTGACTCCACCTCCATCTAAATCCTTTGTACTGAGAAAGTGAAAACAATCATACCTTAACTTAGAATCTCTCCTGTTAAAACTGAGCCGTTGAGAACAGGGGAACTGTGGGCGGAACACTTTCTAATGCTGTCTTCAAATTCCTGTGCATTTCCCTCTCTGACAGCCACATTTTTGCAAGCGCTTCAGAATCTCTGTAACTTCCCAGCCTTTCAAAACCACATTCCCGACCAAGAGTGAAAGACAGCCAGGCCGGCCCAATCACCAACAGTCTATGCACATAAGCCCCACCCTTCACTCTTTCCTCTTTAAATCATAACACAGGAAGCTCCTGAGGGCGGGAGGGCCAATCACGCCTTAACGCTGCAAAGATCACTACAGGCGAATTCTCTAGAGAACTACAGCCTTTTGCTTCCACTGGGCAATATAGATCTTCCTTTTAGGTTTGTTCCTGCGATATTTTGCTTCCAGCACAACTGAACAAGTAAAACAGGATTTTGTTATTACATGGTAACTTTTCCTTTCGAAATCCAAATACTTATTTTAAAAAAAAGCAACTAGTTTTCTGAGCTAATTTTAAAATAATTTCTTTAGATTTTTAATCCTTTTTAAAGAAGAAGGTCACTGAGTAGTTTGACCCAGGGTTCTGCCTCATCACAAAGGGTTTGGTTTTGGGGGAAGTCTTTTAATCTTTCTTTTTTTTTCCAGCTCCTGGGATGGAACTCACAACCTCATGTTTACCAGGGTGGGACCTTAATCAACTGAGCTAAAGCCCAAAGCATAATCTTTCTAAATTACATTTCCATACTCTGCAAATTGAAGGGGCGGTGGAATCAACAACCTAACTGAGATGCATGATAAATTGCCTCACCAGCATATGCAAAATACAGAGCACTGCACAAGACACTTGGTGGGCACTTGGCAGTCTTCTACCTTACCTCATCAGGATCAAGCTTTTACTTTTGTTTTGCTGTGTGTGTGCCTGGTGCTGTGAACTGAACCCAGGGTCACAGCATGTCAGGCAAGTGCACTACCTCTGAGTAGAAATCCCAACCCAAGCTTTTACTTTTACATACTATTTGGTGTTCAAAAAGATACTTCATCTGATTAGATAATTCAAGTCAGTTAAATAAAATTCTATGTCTTAAGAAAAATATACTGAGATTCCACACTTGATTTTTTTCTCTTTTCCTAAAAGGCTCATATCTTTTAGCCAAAAATGGTGGCAAACCTATGGCATGCATGCGCAGCAGGCTGTTTCTATCTCTGAAAGCTCTAAAAAGTTTACCATCACTGCTGTACGTGAAAAAATCACAAGAGATGTCCTCTGATGCTGGGTAACCTTGAGAACTAACTTAGTAGTTCCACCAAACATTTTTGAAGAAATAAATCTAGTTAAAATGTTTCATCTTCACTAGCACAGATTGACTGGGGCTACCTTCAAAACTTGGGACGCCATTCCTAAATTTCATTTAGGCCTTCTATCTGAAATTCTTTACAGAAAAACTCTGCATCTTCCAGGAATGTGACACTAAATGTAGAAAGCAAACACATGGTCTAGGTTTTAATTAGACTTTTAGGTTACAGAACTGGAAGAGGCAGCAAGTGAGCTTGAGGAAGGGCTTGTGGGGTAGTTTCTTCCTCCCTTCAGCAGCTAGATAAACAAAGGGCTGGCCCCTGGAGACACAGACACCAATAAGATATATTCCAGCCCTTAGGGTCTTTATACAGATTGTAGACTTCTCAACAAATAAATGCAATACAGTAAGATATTGATCTCACTACACATTATAGAACTTATAACAACTGATTTTTCATCTAACAAAAATTCTTTAATCAAGACTACTTTTACTTTGATTTCAGTATTAACACTGAACATTGAACTTTTGTTAGAAATATTTTACTTTCTATGATGATAAAAGTTTATCCTTTATCAAAATTAGCTGGTCATTAGCTAGAGGCTTTTACAGGCAAATGGATGCAACTAGAAACCATACTCATAAATGAAATAAATCAGACTCACATGTGTAAACACTGTATTATCTCACTAATGTAAGAAACTGAAAGAGTAAATAAGAGCCAAAAGTTATGATATAGGGAAAGGGAAATCACATTGTTTAATCAATTTTGCATGCCTATATCTAGTAATCTGAGCAACTATTTTGAAGTTAACACTATACAGTATAACAATCATTGTTGAATTCCTATCATCTTGTTTAGAAATCCTATATTACTATTGTTTTCTGGTTGTTGTTTTGTTTGCTTTTTTGATTTTCCTGTGTTTTCTTTATCTATCTAATGCTTAAAAAATAAGTAACTTGTCAAGCACTTATGGCAATTATAGTACATTGTCCTTATATTAAAATTTTATGATTTTTGATAATCTAGAGATCTTAACGTTTTTCAAAAGATAATTTTATTATACAAAATATAACAGGAAAATATGTAGGAAATATTTTTACTTATTTTGGAAATATTAAGTAAGATACAGTCAAGACTTATTAGGGTACTGACAGAGATAGGTGCCTGTCAGTGTCATCCAATGACCTGATTATTATGTCTTAGGAAGGCATAATCCAAAGAAATGTAAAACATCAAACAATTATAATGGAATATTTACATAAAGGACTACAGGAGAGAAAGGAAAAGAACTTAGAACTTCTGTCAGTTCTTTCTACTCTTAAGAAAGAAGGTGAGAAAGGAAAAAGAAGTTTTGCCAATCTTAGAGTAAGATTCTTATGCTCTGAAGCTTAGCCCATTTAAAATAAATAAGCATAAAATGCAGCCAACATTACCAAAAGCTAACTCGTTCTAAGCCTTAGGTTGTTTAGTTGGACATTCATACACTTTTAAATATACGTAGAATTTATATATAACACACTTTCATATATACATACACAAGACGCAAAATTTGTGCATCAATCTAGACACTTTTAGGACTATGCTATTAAAAAATGATAAAACATACTATCTAGACAGAATAATATTCTAGTTCCATAGAACAAGTCCAAAGCTTAGGCAGGTAGTTGGACCTTAGCCAGCACAGAGAACAAAAGAGGGTGGGTGGGGTCCAAAACAGCATTGTATTCCCAGTTAAGAAAAACTTCAATGTATAATACATTTATAATCATGTGTTAGATCTCAGACCCAAAGCAATCCCACAGAGCACAAGGACTTCTTAATGTTACACATTATACACATTTCTTGGGCTGGGAGCTGTTTTAAATTAAGAACTTATCTTTTGTAAGTTTCTTACATGATTGAAGACCCTGAAGAAACACTGACCATCTAAAATGGACAGGAGGACATTTTTCAATTCCAAAGTAAATTCTAAGTAAAACAATGATAAACATCATAATTACCCTAGTTCTCTGAACCCCCTGTGTGTATATAAAAATGTATCAGACTTGCACATGGTATAGATGTCTTCATGACACTACCTGCCTTCTTGTTCAAAGGAGTAACTCTGTATCTACCTTATAATACATAGGACCAAGGTGGTCTCGACTGAATTCTTTGACCAGAAGCACAAAGAATCAAAGACCAAGAAAGTCAGTGGCTGATTTCTAACTGCATACCTGGTTTTCTACTAACAAATCTGCTTAATTTACTTACATGCTGTGGGTCTTTGGAATCGAGGCTATCTGTAGCTATCTCCAGATCTTTGATCACCTTATGCTTTTCAGCAATTTCTTGTCTTTGCTTTTCCATCTGCATTTCTAGATCCAGAGCTTCCTGGCGTAATTTATTTAGAAGTTGTATTCTACCACTTAACTGCTTGAAAAGAAGGTCTTTCTCAGCTTCTGAAATCTAATTCCCCCCATGCCCCAAGATATAATTAATGAAGGACAGCAACATTGATTTATAAATATAACACCTTCTATAATTTAAAAAAATATTCTATCAGATTTTTTTAAAAAGTAATATGTGGGAGTTATATAGGCACTCCATACATCTTATATTTTTAAGCGCTGTATATGTAGAAAATCTTATTGTACAAAAAGTTTCTGATAATACTGTTGCAAATGAAGTTGTCTTTGTAGTATAAGTAATCTGTAAAAGATTAATCATAATCACAGTATTAAAGATAGTTGATTTTATATAGCACTATGTGCTAGGCACTGTTCTAAACCCTTCACATTAATCCTTAAAACATATCTGGTAAAAAGTACATTTACCCAATGTTTTGTTTGTTTGAGATAGAGTCTGGATATGTAGTTCAGACTGGCCTCGAACTCACTTATGTAGCCCAGGGTGATCTCAAACTCAAGGCAGTGCTCCAGCCTCAGCCTCCCAAGTGCTGGGATGGGTGTATGCTATCATACCCGGCCTATCCAAGTTTTATAGATGGTGAAACTAAACCATGGAACATCGGATTATCTTGCTCTAGGTCATACTAGAAGGTTTTAAAACCAAGACAGTGTAATTTAGATAATTTTATTACTATCCTATGGTTTTCTAATTGGTTCAATATGAAGATAGTCAACCAATAAAGTCTACAATAGCAATAACTGTATCTGCTGCTTCTAACAGTTTTCAGCACAGATGTATACAAATGTAAAAATGTTTCTTGAAAGTCTGTACAAGTATGAAAATATTATGCAGCAACCATAATCACAATACCATAATATGGAAAATTTTTGAAAATTCTTCATTATCTGAGAAAATTATCTTAACGTATAGAATTGTAAAATATGGAAAACTCTCATTGAGATTTTATTTGACTGCTAACAACCAGTTTGAAACTTACATTTGTTAGCTAATCAAGAAAATGTAAAGTGTAAAGAAAAATGTAGGCTTATATTTATTAAATTAAAATAACCATTTTTCTACAAGCATATTTTAGAATAATATTTTAAAATTATATCTGTGAATTTGTCTATATAAAGCTTTTATCAGCACAATTGTAACACATTCTTATTTAATTATTAAAACCATCTTGATAGCTCCCTTCAGCTCACCTCCCACTTGAATTCAAATGGAAACCAGGTCAGTTCTACCAATCTGACCAGGAAATCAGTCAGCTTTCTTTTCAGGGCCTCCATGTTCCTGGTTCAAAGAAGCCATTTTTATCTCTTGCCTAGATCGAACACCAGCCTTCTAAGAGATACACAAATCTCGTTTCTCTCCATCTTTCTCACCCCATTCACTCTTAGGCAACTGCCAGTGTGACCTTATATAAAGATAAATAGCATCAGCCATGCCCTTCAAGATTTCTCATTGTGTACAGAATAAAATTCAAACTCCTTACAATGGCCTACAAAGCTGGTATGATTTTTAACCTTGTGACTCTTTGACTTCATCTTCTACTACACCTTCCCTCATTCTGCAGAGGAATATTTAGTCTGAAGGCTTTTAGACCCAGTCACTTCTGCCTGGAAATAGTATTCTCCCATCTCTGCCTCACTAGCTCCTTCTCTTTTTTTATGTCTCAGCCTAAATGTTACCTCTTCAGAGACCTTTAACTTCACAATCTAAATTATATCTCTTTATTGTCTCTCTCAGTTTTTTCTTTTTCCAGCAGCACTGATGCTGTTTAACTTTATATTCCTCTTACTTTTTTACAGTAGTTTACTGTCTATTTCCCCTGTAAGTCTGTCCAGGAAGGAGGGACACATGTCTTTCTATACATTACACAGGACTAACCAATCCCCTAACCCCCCCATCTATGACTGGGATATATTAAGTTTCCAGGAAGCTTCAACAATTTCTAGTTATTATGTTATCTGAAAGTAACACTATACTGTATCTTTTAAAAGAATCTACAATCCAAATCCACATTCTTGTTCCACCAATTATGGTATGAAGTTACCATTATAATTTTGAAATGCTGATTTTTTTACAAGTCATAAACAACGTGCACATTTAAAAATTGTCAAAAGCTTTTTTTTAAATGAATTTTTCCCCATGCAATTATATCATGGGTTTGAATTGTTTATTTTACAACATACTGGTAATTTACAAGAATATACCAATTTCATCTTTTGGTTTTTTTTTGGTTGTTTGTTTTTTGCCTTGTGTGCTTGACAATGCTGATGTTACAGGAGAGATATCTGATAGTTAATCCAGGCTCCAGGATCTTAGAAGTAGAGGGTGCTCAATTAAGTTACAAGAGATATTCACAAGCAACTTCCTACCAAAGTAGCCACTTTCCTACCAAAGTAGGAATACATCTTTCACATTAATTTTAAATTATTTCTATACATCTTAAAAGTGTCATAAGAGATGGTCATAAAAGAGATAAATTTAACTGATAAATACTAGAGTGGTATTTGAGCCTGAAATTTATCATTCCATAATTAATCAGACAATACTTATTTAAAATAATGTTATAAAGTTCTGGGGATCACAAATTATAAACTGAATCTAGGGAATGTCCAAAGCTTGTTCTTGTCCTGCCCTTGGGCCAGAATGAAACTCAAAACTTCTCTGCTCTTTTCCTGTCAAGATGGAAGCCCTAGGACCAATGACTGCATAAGGCATCTGGGGAAATTAGTTTCCTTACTGCCTGCATCTCCTCCTTGTCCTTCCAAGAATGCTTTGTTCTTACTAGTCCACCACAGCTGCCATTACTATTCCCAGCAACACCCATTGCCCTTGACTCAGATGTAATGAATAAATATCAAGGTTCTAGGTGACTCCTTGCCTTCTGTTCCTTGAGAACAATTGGTCATCCCAGATCCCTGCCTGCACCTCTATTTTCTCTTGCTCTTTCTTCCTGCTTTACACTGTAACTCCAGTCAGGAAATCAGGGACTCATAGCAGCGGTCCCTGATAACTGGCACTGTGCAAAAGGTCACTAATAATAAATGAAAAGCATATTTTATTTTTCATTTTAGCATGGATGCTTTGGCTTTTACATACTTTTTTCCGTTGTATAGCTTCTTCCAGCTGTTTAAATTCTGCAGTAGCTCTTAAAATTTTTTGTTCTGCTTTTCCTATTTCATTATGTAGTTCTGACAGTCGGGTTTGTGCTGCAAATTTAAAAACCACACTAACTCACATATACACACAGGAAACATCTTGAATTCTGAAGTTTCTACAAATTTCTTTTTCAATAACCTCTCCCCAAATTAAATTTTGTCATAGATCACAGAAATTTTAACAATTACTTATAATGACTTAAATCTCTATCAGGTAATCTTTAAATGAATTGCTCATCTGATGGTGAGAACCTAACAATAAGCTGTGAATTAGAGGGACATACAAACTCAAGTTGCTGTTTTCTTTCTTCTTCAGCCACACAGCTGAGTGGAAAAACTGATTCAGAATTTGACTCTGGTAGCATCTCTAAAGTGCCTCTTGGCTTGACTTCTTCCCCCAAGTGAATTGTTAGAGGTGTTAAGATCCCTCCAATTAGACTAGGAGGGGGAGTAGGGGAGATAGAGTATGGGGCATGTAAGGAAGAGTCAGAAGCCAGCCTTAGGTCTAAGCTGAAGAAAATGCTCTGCTGCAGCTTATCCAGAGCACTGCTTCAAGTTTTGGCTACACATATAAGATTCAATACAAATGGTTCTTTACTTGCTTCAATTATTACTAATGATCTCTTGAAATGTATATAGTAGTTGTAATGCTTGTTGTTGGCAGGATAAATGTTCTTGGATCCCCTGGACATGTTGCCATGTTACTGTCAAACATCTATTCTCAAGCATAACAGGAATCTTTAAAGAACAATCTACTCAGTAAGTCATTACTTTTGTTTAGACTTTTCATGTATGCAATAATAGCATCAGTGTGCCTAATTAAAAGAATTATGAGATAAAATTAGCTTACATAGTTAATCTTTTTGTATTTTTAAAGAATTTAAAATAACCATTTAACCTGCACTTATTTTTTTTTCTCTATCTTCCAGTTGTACATCCAGTGGTGTAATGGCTCTCAAGGTTGCATGATCGTTTCTAAGCTGCTCCTCTTGGTCTGGCTCCATCTTCTTGATCTGTATTGCCTGGGCATTACTGGTAATGTAACTCTCTGTGGCAAACATATTTCTCTTGTATCTGGATTTGCCAATGTAAGGGCTCTCATCAGGGGTTTTATCAATTTCAGCATCCTAAAAGCAAAATAAATTAATAGTTTAATCCTAACTTCCAAAAGGTCAAACAAAATTACTCATTTTATTAATGGTAAATATAACACAGACTTGCCTAAATTAATATTAATCCTACATGCCTAGGAGATAAAATTTTATATTATTTTTAATATACCAAAAAGGAATTTAAACTAAAAATGGTCTCAAAAAAGGTTTTTCTTCTTACTACCAAAGAGTGACAACATAGATCAATTCATTAAAGAACTGCACACAGGTATGTGATTTTATAATTGCTCAATTAGAAATCTAGGTGTCTTATTTGGCTTTTTTATCGATATAAATAAAATCTCAATTTTGAATTTTAATCTTGAAACTAAAACAATGAAACAATACATGACCATTGTTGGAATCACCGGGTCTTAGATAGTTCCCTGTTTTCTATGGTATTGTACCAATAATGGTTGTTTAATACTAAACCCAATGATAACTGAACAAACCATGAAGGGGAGATGACTGTTCTATGATACTGAAGCACTTTCTCAACCTATAGTCTCAAAAGCAGTAACTGAGGGTTAAGATGGCAGCTTTTGGTAATAGATACAGCTATCAGCACTTTTACCTTTTTAGAACATTGTTCTCACTCAGCCAAATAAATCAATAGACTCCACAAAAGTACAGTTTACTGTACTGATGCCCTCATAATAAGAAAGTAGTCATGAGAAACAAAATTCCTTAAATATTCCCACCACCTGCCATGCTCCATTCCATTTCATGAAGGCTTTTAATTTTGGATTACTAAAAACAAAAACAAAACAAATAAATGAAAAAGACCCTCACCTCTGAAGGATAATAATTTAGTGGCTCAAATTTAGCATCAATTTTATAAAAGGCCAGTTCCTGTTCCAGCTCATACTGCTTCTGACATGCTCGTGTTAGTTCCACGTTCTTCCGTTTTAGCTATTGGCCCAATTTGATGAGGCAATATACAGGATCAGTAAGTTAGTGAAAAGGTGCAATGATGTGACAAGTTTTCATCACAACAACGATATTTTTTTTAAACTACAGCAAATAGCACAACACTCAGAATATTTTACCTTAATTCTATACTATAAAAAGACATACAGATTATTTCAGAAGTGATCACATTAAAAGACCTTTGAAGTTTACATACTATTTCAGAATACTATGAATATTTAAAAAGTCATTTAAATTTGTTTTATCTAAAAATGAAGATGACTCTATATCAATTATTTTTAAGGAACTCCTCTGCTTCCTAATTTTCCAATAATTAGTCCTCATTCACTTAGCTTACGCTTTAGTTTTAATGACAGCTTTAATTTATAGGGGGAATGATATTTAATAGGAACTATAGAGAAATGATCTGAATTGAACAGTTGTAGTAATTTTTGATTTAGTGGTATCTTAGTTTTAAGTATTCAAAACATCATTTTTGTAATAGAGGGTAAGGAATATAAATAAGCTCAATCAGAGCCAAATATAAAACATTAAAATTTTAAGAAAGTAATTCCACTATAACAGTGAGTCAAAATATTTTCAAGTTGGAAGGAGGATATAAATCATCTAATTATCTGAATTTATACATTAAATTTCAGGTTAATGAACTTAGCAAAAGTTACATTTCGACTAGTAGTAGTAGAAGCTAAATATTGTTAACTACCTACCAATACCTGCCCTCTTTCTACTAAAACAATCCTTTGAGTTCATTTCAAAGGTCCACTAAGTGACTTTTATCCTTTTTCTGTTTTGTCGGTCTCTAATAAAAGTGATCAGACAAAAAAAAAAAACCCACACAGGAAAAGTTTATTAATATAAAAATACAAGCTGAAGAAAACAAACAAACATGAACATTTTACAAGACTAAGAAATCATAGTCGTGCATGATGTAGCTTACAGTCACCTCCTGATGATCCATCAAAATGGAATCACCATCGTCCAAGTACTCATTCTATACCAGATGCTGCACCACATGCTTTACACATGCTATCTCATTGAATCTTCACTATACTAAGAGATGGCTAAAGCTGCACAGAGATATTAAATGACTTGCCCAATTAATTGTACAACTGGTAGCAGAAGAAACAGTATTTAATACCAAGGTGCCTGATTTTTAACACTCAGCCCACTGTCCCAAGCTGCATGTGTCCTGCTGTGGATGTTTTAACACATTGCTCACATTGGTATTTTCACTGAGTGTTTGTAAGTCTCCAGTCTCAAGGAAGCAAACTTATGATCAACAATGCCAACTGATTTTGGGCTTCTGTCTCCACAGCAAACAGATGAGCTTCTACAATATATACAATACTATACTATATTATACTATACTATATAATAAAAATAGGAAATTCGAAGCACTTTTGTGTGTTTTTATAGGCCTACATTTAACATATAGTAACCAATCAAATTTCTGTTGAAGTGATACATAAATAAGAGCAAAACAGAAGTTAAAGAAACTAGAAATTAGGCTAGTTGCAGTATTAGCTGTGGATAATCAAGAGATGACTGCACTTAACATATTTACTACTAGATAAAATAATACAAATTATTTTCCCCACATTCCAATTCACTCTCCAATGTACATGTCCATTATAAAAAAAATACAAATACATACAAGCACATTTCCCAACAAGGCAAGCCAGCTTCAATACTTCAAATGTAAACAAGCATATTAATGCAAGTTATCATGCAAACCATGAAAAAGCATTATGCAGCTCATCTCTAAAAGAACTACCTTCAAGGGAGAATAAAAAATCAGCAGAACACAGCCTGCAAAAAAACCAAGACAAGAGCTAAAAGAAGAAAGAAGCAAACAGATATTGTCACATGGAGAGCTCCAGAGAACTAAGATGTAATACTGTAAGTTTCTCTTTACTGACAACTTACCATAGGAAGATGTGGTCATTAGTACTTGCATTATTTTATCATCACTTTTATGAATTATAAATTTACTATCTTCCATTACTTTGCTTGATTTATTTCAAATTATTTTCACACTGAAAATTTCATTAAATCTCACAAATCCAAGAGGCTAGCAGTACAAGTAAATCATCCTCATTTGAAAAACAAGGAAACTGAAGTACAGAAATTAAATAACTTGCAAAAGAACTAGGACCAGGTTCAATTAATATTAACTGGCAGTTGAGTATGGGGACTACTATGTTTTAAATGCCCACCAGAAAACTTACTTCAATGCTACTTTTCTTTTATAAAAGAAGTAGTCTAATGCATAAGCAATTAACTTATAAAAGTGGAAAACATAATACAATTGTAGATGAGATTTTTATTAGACATTCTACAAAGAAAATGGAAAATAATTTTAAAATGCAAAATCTTTATGTAGGACCTAGAATTCTCTTTTTTAAAAATATATAACAGTCCCTTGGAATAAAAGAAGAATAAGCAAAAGAATATAAGCTGCCATTTTAAAGAAGAAATACAAAGTATGAAGTTCTGTCATTAGGTATATAATTACTTGGTATTGTTATGTAACTTTAACTTTTTAAATAATTATGAAACAAAATTTTTTCCAAAAAACTCAAAATAACCAGTAATGTATACATAATACTCAACTCCTCAAATGCTATAGAAATATGAAATTAAAACAATAAGATTCCATTTTCTATCATATTTATAAATTAAAAATAAAAATAGGCTGATTGGAAATTGGACTTTTCTACTTACTATCATGGTAGTGTAAATTGGCTTAATCTTTCTTTTTATTTATTTATTTATTTATTTATTTGGCTTAAGCTTTCTAAAGTGGGATTTTTTTGTGATTTTTTTTTTCTTTTTGTTCCGGGGAACAAACTCATGACCTTGCACTTGCCAGTCAGGTGCTGTGTTGCTGAGCTATAACCCCAACCCTGAAGTGGGATTTGAATTTATTAAAATTTTTAAAAGTCATAAATAATTCTATTTGCAATGACTTACACTAAAAAAATATTAAGAGCCAGGCATGGTAGTGCACACTTATAATCCCAGAACTCGAGAGGCTGAGGCAGGAGGACTGTCACGAGTTTGAGGCCAACCTGAGTGACACAGTGAGTTCAAGGTCAGCCTCAACTACATAGCAAGACCCTGTCTCAAAAAACAAAAAACAACAACAAAAAAACCCCAAAATAAAGAAATACTAGTATAAGTACGTAAGATATAGAAAGACATGCACATATACATACAAAGATTTTCTTTGTAGTACTATTTCTAATAACAAAAAAGTGACCTAAATATCTACCAGTAAGAGAAGTCTAACTAAATTACGTAAGATTCATTTACATTATGTAAGATTCATAATTATATTATGTAAGATTCATTCATAATACAGACTTTAAAAAGAATGCAGAAGATTTATATACATTTTGTAACTTGAAGAGCTATCCACGTATAATGTTTTGTGAAAGGTAAGATGCAGGCTAATAAGATTCCTTTTTTAAAAAAATCATAAAAATACTCAAGAGCATATTGTACTTAATTACATACATACTGCATAAATATGGAAAATAATTATATATTAACATCTGGAGAAACAGGCAAAGGGTAGACCTCAGTTTCTACTCTAAACATTTGTGTTTTCTAAATTTAAAATAAATATACTTTATGTATACATGTGTTTTTAAATCACTAATAATACCAATAATAATGTTAAAGAATAACACAGACTGTCTTCTAACCAAAATATTCACAGGAAAAAAAAAAGCAAAACTGTTAATAATTTACAAAACATTTATTTACAGCATAAACATATCAACAACATTAGAAATCAGCAAAAGAGAAAATTAGGCAGATATAATAAACTATAATATAAGGATGGTGACAAGATATTCAATGGATTGACTAACATGCACAAGAGAGTCAGCATATACAAGTTATATTTTATCTTAGTAATAAAAGATGGGCTTTGTATTCTAAAAAGAACTAGAACTCAGGAAAATTTATTAAATATTCACACATGTCACATGATACTAGTTTTCCATTTTTGTATTTTAAACACAAATACTACATGATGACAAGAAGAACTCACTGTTTAAATAAAATTGTTTGCCATGTAATTCTCTACTGGTTTCATTATTCATCAGTCCACTCCACTTTATTACAGACCAGAGAGTAACTGAAGCATATATCATTTAAAATAACTGATCTGAAGGTATATAGCTGAGATAATCATAAAACTACCTTCAAATAAAAGGCAGATGAAGGAACCCACAAATGCTCTGAAATTTTGAATAACAGAGCTGGGGAAGCTGTGCTAGCTTTCCATCACGTCCCCTTTTCTCAAGTAAAGAGAAGTTCAAGAAAGAAGTAGATGAGAATTTATATTTTAACTTACAACTTCCTGTCCCACACAGAAAAGGGAACACTCTTTCTCTGTCTTAAAAAAAAAAAAGTGAGTAGACAGAATTTTTCTTGTTTACAAATTAAATAATTAGGCCAAAATGGCAACCTTGGAAGGGAGATGGAAAAAGGATAATCATATCTAGGATTTCATCATGCACTTGATAAATATAATTCTCTAAATTATCCACAATTAGAATGAGGAATTACTTAAAAAGGTAGATACCAATGATTATTTTTTTTCCTTTAGAGAAAATAGTCTAATAATTTTACAAAATTGGACTGGGTTAAAAAGAGCTTTTTAAGGATCATTTCGTCTGTCTTCCTATCTAACATTCTTCATCTTTCCCCTAAAACCATGAGAATATGATCAGCTTCTGCCTGTTTCACTGAAAGCAAACCTATTCTGTCACATTTTAGTTCAGTTAGCAATTTTTTATTACTACATGAGTACTGTTTTCTTATGATTCCATTTACTAATTCATAATTTTATTTCATGGGGCTTTAGCATATAACTTTAATTCCTCTGTTATCAAAAGTTCACTGAATATCTGAGAGGTCTCCTTTTCTGCAGCCTGGACACTGCTGGTCCTTTAGCCATTTCGCATATATCATCGTCTCAAAACCTCTGAAGCCTCTCAGTCACTTTCTCAAATTTAGGCTATCTAGGTTTGTCCAAATCTTTCTCTATTTTAATAACTTTTCTCCTATTTTAACAAAACCAATTACATAAAATTCAGACATCATAGATATGCATAAAGGCCAGTTTGAAAGTGTTCTATAATTACTACTCAGAAAGACTACTTCAAGAGTTTGATACCTATTCTGCCTTTTCCCTAAGTGTGCTGTTACGCATTTTTAACTATACAATCAAACTTGATTTACTGTTTTGTGACTTATTTTTGCTTACAAAATAAAATGCGTGAGACATCTTTCCATTTTCATATATTCTGTTCAACCATATGCATGTCCACTGACAAGACATTTTAGTGATTTTCTATTTTTAACAACGTTGTGGTCAATATCCTTGTATGTTCACAAGGTTTATCTATGTGCATATATATATATATATATATATATATATATATATAATCAACAGAAGAGGTAGAAACTTTAAAAATCATTTTGAGAAGCCTGTCCCATTTCTTGCTACCATTTATACAGGATATATTTTTGGAAATGGAATCTCTGAGACACATGGTATGTCTGTTTAAAATGGAGGTAATTTTGCTAAATCACCTTTTAAAAGTTTTTGCCAATGTAGTGTTACCCACAATGTTTTTGTTTGTCTCTGGTGTTGGGGATCGAACTCATGACCCTGCACTTGCTAGGCAGGAGCTTATGCTGCTGAGCTAAATCCCTGGGCCCTAAAATGTTGTTATTTTAAAAAATACAAACACTGGTGGAACAGGGGAGAGGCATAAAGAAAAGATGGAGCAGGAAGCAAGGGTATCTAGGAGATGTGAAAGAAAAAAATACAAGTATCTAGGGAAGTCTTAGGAACTTCTCATAGTGTAAGGTTGTATCAAAGAGTATCCCCCTCTGCACTGGATAGCATACTTCACAAAATGCGACTCCAAAAAGCAGTCTCTGAGTAACCCATATTATACAGTGCATAGTCAACTACAATTCATGAAGCCTTTTGCACATATTTCTGTTAAATCACATCTTCCCCATACTATGGTCAGGAAGTTATATTTTTAGACCCAAGGATAAAGCACTCTCTATGTTAAGAGAATCTAGCCAACCACAGATAAAACAGACTTACCAATTCATTTTTTGTGTTTAGGTCATTTTCTAGCTCTTCACAACTCTGTTTCTGTAACATGGCTTCCTCTTTTAATGATTTGTTTAGTTTATCTTGATTTTTAATTTCCTCAAGGAATCTTTTCTGTATGTTCTTAAGCTCTTCAGTTTCTATGATCTTCTTCTCCAGGTCTCTTTCCAGTCTTTCTACCTCTTCTGTTGATAAAAATGTAATAGTTTATCATTGTATTTTCTAATTGAAGGTATTATTTGGATGACACTTTTAAAAGATAATACTTCTTTGTATTTAGTGTGCTGATAAAGAGCTTTCCAATTCCCTATAACAATGCAACAATTTATTTGATTTTAGTAATTATACATCAACGGCTTATACAAAGAACTGGCAGTGCTCCTCATCTATACACACCACCCTGCAACTTTCCTGACATGACTCAGGGTCTTTAGATTTGTAGGACTTATCATAACCTTTCCCTGGAACTGCTGTCATATATCTCCTAAGGACCATTTTGCATCCTCTAGGTCTTAAGATACAAACTTTTGTTTTGTGTATTTTTTTTGAGATACAGTCTCATTGTAGTTCAGGCTGGCCTTGAATTCATGGCAATCCTTCTGCCTAGGCCTCCCTACTGCTGGGATTACAGGCATACACCATCATGCCTGGTTTAGGTCTTAAACTTTAAAAATCATTTTGAGAAGCCTGTCCCAGCCCAATCTTCTCCACAGGTTAGATCCTTTATAGAGATATACCTTGCCACTGTGAACTAGTGCTCTGACCCTTGTCACCTAGGAAGTTATAAAATGTGATCAAATAACCTGGCTGGATGCTTTCCTCATTAAAGCTTCATGAAAGCAGAAACTGCATCAATCTGGTTCACCACTGGATCCTATGAGCCAGCATATTAAACACTCCTAATTAATATCTCAATGCACTAATGAATGCATACTTTACATATTTCCCACAATAGTGTATTTATATGATGACTTCCTATGCATCATTTATATTTTTAATGACTCCAAAACATAAACTTCACAATGAAAAATGAAGAGTTTTGGGGATTCTAAGTTAATAAAAATTTACCATGCTTCTTAAGTGTTGAATCAAATTATATGAAATTGTTATTTTTAATAGTCAAAAACGGACTAAGTCAATTTCAAATCATTGAGCATATAGACTCATTACCCAACGCTGTACAAGTCATTGTTTCCAAAACTCTGATTCTTCCTCAAACATCCTTATATTCAATGTAGTCTCCTTTTCAGCTGATGACCACAGTGAAAAAACAGACCTCAGCAGGAATTCTTATTTTTTCAACACCAGCAACCAAATTGCCTATACCTCATAGCATAACAGAGCTCTTTTATAGAAAGTGTTCCTCCTGCCAGAGGATGATCTCTCTTGGTTTTCTCTAGACTCATTCTCTTGAATTTCCATGGAAAAAGAGCACTGAGGCATGATTCGTCCTCCTACTCCCAGTGCTCCTGGATATATTGGTTGTTTGTTTCTCTCAGCATTGACTTTGAGGTTAACTGCACTTTGTTCTGGCCACTTCCTCTTCTGAGAACTACTGGTGAATTTTTTTTTAATTTTTAAACTTTTTAAAAACCTTAAGTATTAAAGCAAAGAAATTGTAGGAGGAAATTTCAAATCTTCAGCCAAATGTCTCTCTGCCATCTCCAATCCATTAGGATCCAGCATTTATTTCCACCTCTCCTTAACTGCTCCCATAACGATCATCACCATAAAGGTGCCAATCTAAAACACTTTTCTGAGTGCACCTTCCTTCTCATCTCAGCAACGTTCAGTATGACTGACCACTTCCTCTCTGCATTTTCATAACTAATTATTTCCTGGGTTTCCCCTACCTTGCTGGCCTATTTCTGTTTCCTTAGTAGGCTGCCAGTCTTCCTCTTCCCACTCCCTTCCTGAATGAACAAACTGACTCCCAAGGAATTATGTGTTATTTGTATGTTGTTAATTCTCAAATTGATACAAGTTGAATACATTAAAATGTCTGGGACCTAAAGTTTTTCAGATTTCACAGTTATTTCGTTTTGTTTTTTCCAGATTTCAGAATATCTGCATTTACATGATGAGATCTCTTGGGCATTTGACTTACATCTAAATACAAAATTAATTAATGTTTCATATCCTACATATCCTGAAAGTAATTCTATTCAATTTTTTAGTGTGTCTTTGTTTCAACTGTGGCCTATCACATGAGGTCAGGTATGAAATTTTTTATTTGTCAGTACTCAAAAGGTTTAGGATTGTGAGCATTTCTAAATTTTAGATTATCAGATTAGGGATGCAGAACCTGTATTTACAGTCCAGATCTCACTGAACACCAGACTCACATTTCTCACTACTTGGTTGTCCTACATGTTCAAACTCAATATTTCCCCCTCCGAAAACTCTTTAACTTGTGGGCATAGTGGTGCACACCTGTTATTCCAACACTCTAGAGGCAGAGGTAGGGGGAGTATAGTAAATTCAAGGCCAGCCTGGACTATGCAATGAGTTCAAGGCCAGCTTAAACTACCTAGCAAGAACCTGTCTCAAAAATAAAAAACCCTGAATTCTCCCATTTTTATAAATTATATCATCTACTAGTCATTTAAGCTAGAATTTAAACTACAAATTATTTAGTTCTTTAGAAAGTGCTGCTGATTGTATCTTCGAACTTTAACCACCTAGTTTTCATTTCCACATCTAAAACTGAAGTATAGGGGTTACTCTAGCCTGGATTATGAATATGGTCTCTAGAGGGTCCCTTCATCACTACTTTGTGCTGGTCCCAGTCACTGTCCACTCTACATCAAAAATGGTTCCCTTACTTTATAAATGGCATCATGTTAATAGCTTTACACAGTCCCTGGAATAAAATCCAAACCCCAAAACTCTGTTCTATTTTAAAGCTTTCCATTTCCAAAATTATTCTTGTGCTTCCCTTTGGTCATACTGATCTTTCAGTTTCTTGAACTCAGCAGGGTCTTTATAATCTTCAAGTGTTGCTCCCTTTTCCTCAATGCCATTCTCCACAGGACTAACCTTTTCTTTTTTCTGCCTTCAACTTGCTTAGAGAGCCGTTCCTTTACATCATACCACAAAGAGGGCTCTCTTCTGTTGCTTCACCTTGGTTTACTTGCTTTTTGTTTGTCCTTTCCACAAAAACATAGGATGCATGAAGGCCAGCACTATATGTTTTGCTTACTACTATTTTCTTAGTGCCATGTACAGTACTTGGTACACAGTATATTTAGTAAATATTTAACTTACTAATTGATTTATAGTACCAATTTCCTTGAAAGTTTTTATAGCATTATTAAGTTTATGGTACAATATATTTTTCTAGACAACTTCTGAAAATAAATGTCTTTGTCATTCAAATTTAGATTTTTTTTTTTTAGTTTAGGTAAGCCTCATCTTACCTAAACTGAATCTCTCAAAAGCTTCCTGGCGATCCTGAGTAGTTACTGGCTGACCTTCCAAACTTTCCAGTGAGCGGAGGTGGAAAATGATAAACTGGAGGTAATGAGGAAGGGCCACAATTGGATTTTCAACTAGGATCAGAGCAGTCAAATCTTGAAGTGGTTTCAACTTGCTTATATCCTGGAGCTGAAATGATATGACAGCAATATTGGTATAATTCACCTTAAAAATCATAAACTACCTAAAGAAAGGGATAAATTAAGGAAACTGTTCTAAACATGGCAAGAAACCATTCATGAAAACCATTACTCAAAAGCAGCAGTATGAGGGAGGAATGGAAAGAGGACAAATGAGTATGCAGTATATCAGGAAAGTATTAAGCATTTTTAATATCATTTGATTTTGTGACTTCTTGCAACCACCTGTAATAAAAATATCATCTTAATTTTATAGTTAAGAAACAGGTACAAGGAGGGTAGGTGGCATGTCTGAGTTCAAAGCTTTGAAGTAAAATGAAACAGGATTTGAATTCAATCCTTTGTCACTTTGGGGGGGTACTGAAAATTGAACTCTGGACCTTGTGCTTGCCAGGAAGGTGCATGTGCCTCTGAGCTATGTCCCTGGCCCCAAGTCTTTGTCACTCTATATCTATTGTCTTCTAATATTGATTACACAAACTGAGAACTAAAAGATTATAAAAGATTTCAGTAGATCTTCTGATAAATGAGTTATAAATGATGGTCAATAGACACAAGGACATGTAGATACCCACATTTTAAAATTAAGTCTTATGTGCATTCAAAAAAGAATTTTTAAGAGGTGAGAAGTACTACTCTAAATAGTTAATACAAATAATCCTTTTCTCCCAAGTAAATATCCATCAGTTTTAATGATGCCAATGTCAAATATATACTGGAATGAGAACATCATAAATAAATAGTTCTTGAATGATTTTTCTGTTACTCAGCTCACACTGAGTACTACTTAAAGATCAACTACTAAGGATCAATTATAGCTTTGAGGAATATTTGTGGCAAATTTAAGGCTCAAAGCTACCTCTTCCCATCAGACCCATAAGCTTCAAGCACTCTAGGATGATTCTGTGCATGATATGGGGCTTGGGTTCAGAGGCTCAGAGGCTCTCATGGTGAAAGAACAGAGTTTCTTGTCAAAACTTTATGAATATGTAACAAAAAGTGTAGACACTGTTTATAATACAGCATTAAATTAATACTGCTTCCTATGATTGGGCCCATGAGTGGAAGTTTAAAAAATATAGCCTTACACTTAATAGTATTTTAAAGTTTTAAAAGTATTTTCATACATATCATTCAATCTGAGCCTTATACTACTCCTGGCAAAGGAGGAAGAAAACAACTTATTTGTTGTACTTCAATTTAAAAAGTGAGTTTTACAAAGATAAAGTCAAAGAAGACAAGTCTAGGCCCATATTTAAAGTTACATCTTTAATTTTCTATTCTATGACTAATGTTCATTAAATCATAGCATGATTTTTCCAATTTTAATATACATTTAAATAAATTAATGTATTTACTTAGAAAATTACTGAACAGCTAACTGTAAATAAATATCAGGAAAAAAATCATAAAATTAGACCAGAGAAAAATATGTATCATTAACCAATTATGTGATAACAAAATTGCTCTACTATAAAAAGCTAGTGACCAACTTCCTTTAATACCCAGTGCCATAATCAAGATTAATTCAAAAGTCTGAGAACTTTACTGTAATTTTGTCTGGAAAAAGAACTCTACTATCCACTCAGTAATATGGCACAAGTTGTAGCTTTGTAGAAGAGACTTGACCTCTCTGAGGCTTTACTTGTAAAACGGTAATAAGGACTCTAAAATGATAAATGTGAAAATGCCAAGAGATCAACTCTCAGTTATTATGGAATCTATCAACATGAGAACTGTCTGTATTTAATTACTATAGAAAATCCTGGGTTTTACTGGAATTAGGTCTTTGGTCAATGGACTAACAAGAAATTCCATTTAAAAAAAAGAAAAACTTAGGTTTTTCAATCAACAAGCCCTAAAATTTGAAAAACAAATCCTTGCAATTTTGAATAACTTACCGATGATATTTTGTTGCCTTTTAGATTGAGGACTCGTAAAGATTTCAATTTCTTCCCTAGCCATATGGGAATATGCTCAATTTCATTTCCTGCAAGGTTTAGCTTTTGAAGATTACAGAGATTTTCTATGCCTTCGATTTTGCTGGAAATCAAAGGACAAAAGTAAAACTTAATGAAATACAATGATGAAGTCCTTCCATTCTCCTTTCAATAGCCATGGTTCCATGTAAGGTTAGTTTTCACAACTTTCATATATCAACCATTCTCATAAATGAGAATAAAGTAGCTAAAAACAAATTCACCATCACAAGTAAACTTCCAACCCTTTAGCACTAAGCCCAGTAACTGCAACAATCTTATTACCAGAGTGTAAGACAGCATAATGTAGATGAGTATGTCTACAGCAATCTTCCCACTACTGTGAAAGGTACTAGCAGACAGCCAAGGAAAACTAGAAAACTCAACAGCACATGTTGTGCTATGTCCTTCAGTCCTGCCCAGGATTATCTCAGAAAGATTAATTGTGGTAGCAGTATATGGAAGGCCTTCAAATGATACTTGTGCTTATCAGTACAAATATTTTAATCAGGCTATTTTAATTAATATATTTATTACCCATACTGATAAATTTACAGTGATTAAAAATTTTTTGAAGTTATTAGCAATTTAATTGTTAATTTCTTGATCAATTTTCCATATAGGGCAAAATTTCTAAGATTCTCTTTTTCATTTTTATATTACTAAAATTATTTTCATCAGGATTGATTCTTTATTATACAAATTTTATATTATGATTTTGATAAATCACATTTTATCTCCATTTCATTTTTGTCTTATTAGAACTTCTGCAACTACTAGTTGTTTGGTTTTTATTTGTTGGCCATCATATTCATCAAGTCTTACTGCGGGGAAGCATATACATTATGTAATATTTCTAAGATTGGCCACAGTGGGTGTAGCTCAAAGATAAGGGGCACATTTAGCATACAGGAGGTCCAGGGTTTAAACCCTAACTCCAAAAAGACAAAAACAAAACAAAAAGATTTTCAAGACCTGACTCGTTATCATTTTGTCTATAATATATTGGAAACAAGACTAACAGCCTATTTCTTACAGAAATGAGAATGAATGTCAA
The DNA here is from genome assembly GCA_004027455.1 of Hydrochoerus hydrochaeris. Taxonomy (NCBI): domain Eukaryota; kingdom Metazoa; phylum Chordata; class Mammalia; order Rodentia; family Hydrochaeridae; genus Hydrochoerus; species Hydrochoerus hydrochaeris. Next base: position 312,030 of record PVLA01001201.1, on the reverse strand, counting down.
TAAAGATCAAGCAAGTTGGAATATCACTGAGATCAAAATGGCAGGATTAAACATTCTGCTTCACATCAATGGTCTTTACACAATAAAGCAGTAAGACCTTTGGGAAATTTCCTGCTAAAAATGGAATTAAGATAAAACTTAGTACTCAAAAAATATAACTGCATCTTCAGTAAGCTAGATAAAAAGTAATGTTGTTTGTAAGTAAGGCCAAAACATAAAGAAGGGCTAGCCTATCAATGGATAAGGATCAAAACATCTGCTTTTCAAAAGACTCCTTCACAATAGAGACAGTACTAGACAACTCCCTAATAAAAGAGACCCTGTAATGCTCCCTAAAGTATTACTCACCTGATTTTGTTGTATGATAAGTTGAGTTCTTGTAATTTTAACAGCTTGTCCACCTTCTCAATCTTTTGTATTAGGTTACAGCTGAGATTCAGCACTTCAAGCTTAATACATTTTTCCAAATTCTCGATATACTACTCAGAAACAAATGAGTAAACATTTTACACAACAGATACCTTGACATACAAGCACAACATTTAAGTATGTACATCATGGGCTGCTGTGAGCTACAGAGTTGGATGAGGAAACGTGCTATTATTATTAGCTATTATTCTTAGCCATCCAAGAATAATAAACTTTTACTGCTTTCTAAGACAATCCTGGTGCAGCTCTCCTAGACAAGGAACAACTCTTCTCAAGTCAGCAAACCTTAGTTCACAGGGGACAATAACATCTACATACTAAGCAGCTCGAACTATCTAACAAGATTTGTCCCACTATCATTTCCTCTACCTCAACTTTTCTGTGCTTCTCCCTCTCCTTCCAGTCAATATATCTTCTACAACATCAATGTATTCAAATAATCCTCTCCAAAATTATCACTCATTCATCCATTCCACAAATACTTATCAACATGGATTATGTGTCAGGAGCTGTAGTAGGTATAGAAAATATAGTGGTGAATAAGGAAAACAAGATTTTTGTTCTCATTTGCAGAGACAACACAATAAGCAAATAAGCAAACAAGATATTCAGACATTATTAGATAGAATTAACAAAATGACAACATCTTGAGACAAAATGCAAGGTAGAATGCATCTGTTACATACACTGATGCAACACTACTGCTTGGGATACAGGGATGCTAAATAAATATTTCTGGACTGAATGAAGAGAGGCTAATTATGATTACTTAATAACAAGAAGCCAGTTCGATGAACATCTTAGGACAGATAATACCAGGCTGAGGAAAAAAATGCAGGGGCCCTGTAGTGGTGATTGATTGTGTCAACTTGAGACATTTAGAAGCTTAACTAAATGGGTTTAGCAACTCTACATCCTAGAACACCCATTCTAGGGTGACTCATCACCTGGAGTTATAAAAGGGAAGGAGGAAGAACAAACGCATTCCATACTTTGGAGAAGCTCCAGTCTTCGCCTTTGGTTTGAATGTTGTCTCCTGGCTTCCAGTGTAGACTCTTCAGCCTTCCATTGTACAGCGTTTGGCCTTCTGTTGCAGACCCATCAGCCTGCTGGTGTGGACTTGCACAAGATACTAGGGTGAACTCCAGACCTTGGATTGAATCCTTAGGCCTCCAGTGTGTAGACTCTGCACGTTTCCTCATCCAACTCTGTAGCTCACCATTGTAAGCCAACCTTGTCATTTATTATACATCTGTATATCTTGTTCTGTTTTCTCTAATAAACCCCTGATTAATACAGAAATTGGTACCAGGAGAAAGGGGTCATTGCTGTGTTGCTGCTTGGCCGTGTGACTTAAGAGCCTTGGAAATTAAATTGGAAAATTTTTGAGAGACTGGCCAAAAAGACAGCCCCTTTAAGCTGTAAACTATATTGGAGACTCTGGTCAGAACTTGGAAAATCAGAGTATGAGAGAAATGCTGCTGGTTAAGATGAAGCTCGGAAGGCTTCTGTTGAAAAGGACTGCAGTGGCTGCTGGAGTCTAGGAATATTGTGCTTTGGCTGAAAGTTGGTCTTCATTTTGTTTGTATTTAGAGATATTACCTGGTGGCAGAAAAATTTCATTGCATCTACTGTTGGGATGGTAGCACAGTTACTTCTAAGAACTTTTGACCAGATCTATGTTGAAAATTTAGAGCAAAGAGCCAACAAAGTAATTTAAAACATTTGGCCAAGAAGGCTCCAGTGGAACTGTGGGTTGCAAAGATGAAACAGAGAACATGGTTGTTTAGAAGAACAGAACAATGGAAAAATAAAGAGTATATCTGAATTGCAGGAGATTCTTATATTTTAGTCTGTTAAAAGTTAATAGGAAGCAAGGACTGTGATTGTAATTGTTCTTTTAGTTTGATTTTAATGTTGTTTTATATGTTTGTAACCAGGTTAATTAATCAAAGAACTGTGTTTTAATGTTGAACCTTGTTAACCTTTTAAATATTGTTTTTGGTGCAGGAATAAATATAAAAAGAATTGTATATATGTAATTGTTGTATTAATGTAAATTTAAGTAGATCAAGATATGTTAACTTTTACAAATCTGCCACTGAAGACTAGTTTAAGGAAATGTGTGTGGTTATTAAGTTGACCAGGGGTGGATTGTGTACAGATTAAAAATTGGTGGTCATGCTGGGAATTTAGCTCAGCGGCATAAGCACCTGCCTTGCAAGTGCATAGTTGTAAGTTTGATTCCCGGCACCAAAAAAAAAAAAAAGAAAAACAAAAGTTGGTGGTCAACTTAACACCAGCGGAATTAAATCACTATGGTACTGAGCATAGATGTTTCACCTGAGGAAAACTGCCAGCATAAAGAGTGACATGGAGAAGGAGAAGGAAGGCATTGAGGTATTGAGGGTTCTCCTACGTGTTGTTGTTTGAGCCATTAGTTCTCCTTGAGAAGCTCTGGTCCTTACATCAAGCATTGCTTCCTGCTCTGGAGAGGAAGACATATGCCATTTAATCTCCAGGACAACTCGTTATGCTGGCTTCCTGGCATGTACTCAACTGTGCTTATTGTCGAAGGAGCTCGGGGCCTCAGTGTCACTGAGCATGGCTGTTGTACTTTTCAGGACAGCCCTGGTCTTTATTATGAGCATGACTTCTTGGCTCCAGTGTACAACTCTCAACCTACTAGTACAGCTCCTTAACCCTGCTGGCATAGACCTTCTAGCTTCCACCGCTGACCTTTGGGCCTTCCCAGCAGAATCCGTGAAACAGGCTGGTGTGAGTTCTTTTCATTGGCTCTAGACCTCCAGCTGGACTCATGGGAGCACTGTCATGGGCTCTGGGTCTTCATCTGGACTCATGAGGTACACTGCTATGGGATTCAGGCCCTTGGCTGAATATTCTGTGTCTTTGGTGTTGTGAATAGATTCCCTGCACCTTGTGTTAACTCTGGGTGACCCTCATAAAATAATATTATAAATTCCATGCCCCGATTTTAATTGTTCTCCACAAACCCCTAAATACAACATGCCCTTAAAAAATGAACTTGGTGGGTTTGAGAAATAAATACTTTTTAAACTGCCAAACCCACTGATTTCCATTTTGTTTTATTTGACTATCCTGTGACATTCTTTTATCATCTATTTCTGCCTGAATTTCCCTCCTCTTCATCCTTCTCTCATCATGCTTTGGGATCTTCTGGTCCAAGAGCTCCTCCATGCTTTTTCATGGGACTGGCCTCACCTGTGCATGTTCTCTGATTCTCCTTAGTCCTTGGTATTCTTCTCATCAAGCCCCAAATGCCCAGAGATTGGAAGCTAAACTTATCTTTGCATCTACCTCTACAGTCTCACATAAGCTTGGCATATAATAGCATACAGTTAAGTATTTATTAAGTTGACATTTCTTTTTTTGCAACTTTTAAAACACCAGCATGTTTCCTTTTTTTTTCTTTTAATTATACAAAAGCCTGAATGTATGCCAGCAAAAAATTTCAAATGAAACAAAAACAGTCAAGTCCCCACATCCTCTTCCCAAATACTGCTCTGTAAAATTACACTGCTCCTTATGAACAGGTTGGTATGTATAGCATCCAGCTGTTTCTGTTCAATTTCATCATATATAAACAATTTTGAAAAATATTTTGAGACATGCTAAGTAAAATGCTTTAGCATTTATTTTCTCTGAAACAACTGTTGACATTTTTCCATCTTCATACACTGAGCTCTAAATCACACTGAAAAAATCATAATATTTCACGGTATGTTGTACTATAGTTAAGTCAATCATAATATTTCACGGTATGTTGTACTATAGTTAAGTCAATCATAATATTTCACGGTATGTTGTACTATAGTTAAGTCAATCTCTTATTGACTTAATTAATCCCAGCTTGTCTTTTCTTTCTTTCTTTTTTCTTTTTCAATACCAGGGATTGAACTCACAACCTCATACTTGCCAAGCAGGTGCTTGTGGCACTGAGCTAAACACCCAGCCCATTCCCAGCTTTTCTATTTAAATAATGCTTAATAAAAAATACCATGTTGAGACTTTTGTATACATGTACAAATACTATCTGTAGGACAGATGTCAAGGAATAGACTTTCTGGGTAAGAGATATAAATTCAGTAAGCATAAACTTAATTACTAGATCAAAGAATAAGCACATTTAAAATTCTGATAAACACAACCACCTACTTAAAATGCTGTATCAATTTACATGTCCACAAGAACATGAGACTACCCTTTTTTTCCCCCCCCTTTTGGGTACCTGGAATCGAACTCAAAACCTCATGCTATGCCACTTAGCTAAACCTCTGGCAAGACTACCCATTTCCCATGCCTTTTTGACCACTGAAATAATTATCTTATATTTATCCATTAGATGCACAAGATGAAAATTATTCTCAAACTATTGTTTTCACATTTCTTCTATATTAATGAATTGCACACATTTTCATGTTAACACTGTTCATTTACAGTACTTTTTGAGTTACATATTCATGTCTGTTGCACATTTCCATTGTGCTCTCTCCTGCTATTAATGAATTGCAGGAAACCTTTATATTATGTGAATTTTTTACAGATGTTGCCAGATTTTTACTTCTAATTTTTAAAAAGACATCTTTCATTAAACATAACTTTTAAATGTTTATGTAGGTTAAATCGATCAGATGTTTCCTTGTGGTACTAGGGGTTAGTATTTGCTAAGGATAGCCTTCCCTATTGTAATATTTTTAAAATAGTCTATATTCTTTCCTAATACTTTTATAGTATTTTCTGTTGGTTAGTTCTCTTCTTCTATTTTTATCTATCTCTTCCCATTCCTGGAATTAATTTTTGTGAATAAGGTAATAGGATCTGTTTTATTTTTTTTCAATTAAAAAACTAAGCTATTAACAGTGTATTTGTGTTATACAGTTATGAAGAAAGTGATGAACACTCTAGACAAGGATAGCAAACTTTGTATGTAAAAGCTAAATAATAAACATTTTTGACTTTGTGAACCATATAGTCTCTGTGACAATTACTAAGACTTTCTACCATAGGGCACAGCAATAGGCAAAAATAAATATGGCTATGTTCCAATAAGGCTTTAGTCATAAACCAATCTTACCTGCAAGCTGTAGCTTATCAATCTCTTTTCTACAGATAATCAATAATATATAGAATACTAATAGGGAATCACAAATTTGGAGATATTCTTTCACTGGAAATAATAAAAAAATCTACTACAAATTAGGTAACAGAATAAAATCAAAGTCCTCTCTATTTTGGGGGGGTACTTTTAAAGTACAAGAAAATTAAAATCAATGTGCATACTCAGAAATTGCTGGAAACCTACCCTGAATTTCTTGCCACCATCTTTAGAAAGTGAAAGGTTCAGCGATTTTACCAAGGCCAAATTGTCCTGTTTAGTGAGTTTTTTAATGAGGGCCTCTGTAATATATCGGATTCCTACTCGTGAATCAGGTGCTGAAATTACAGAAAGAAATTTATCAGTAGAGGGAAACATGAATATATAAAAATCATTTGATACTATACAACAAAAGGTTTATCCATACAAAGTTACCTTCTTCTAATTACAAACCTTATTAATATTTTGCTGTACAGTATTTCATAATAATGTTATATTGTATACATTTAGCTGTATCCCAAGCTTTGTGCTAAATGCCTGCCATTTAAAATTTTTAATTTTTATATAAACTTTGATACAGAAATTTTTAATACTCTAGTTTATAAAGAAGTATTTGCATAAGATCTTACAATTTCCAGAGGAAATAAAGATTCCTCTTTCTGGAAACTCTCTTCCCCTAACTGGTTCAAATATCTTCACTCTTACCCAAAAGCCTCAGTCGTCTGTTCTTACATAATTTCTTTCAATTAAAAAACATCATTTATAGTTAGTATCAGGTTGGGTGTTACATTAGGACCAAAAATACAAGCTTAATATTTTCCACTTCTACCTAAGCATATGTGGTCAAACAAATTATTAGGTTAAAAAGCAATACCTTTCTGGTCTTGACAGTCCAAAAGCACACTGTTGTTGCTTGTACATTTGACATCCTCACACCACTGTTCTTCACAATGCAAAGATAGAATCCCAGATCCAATTAAAGGTGAAAGTGACCTAGATCTCATGTTGGACATAAGAGATGATGGACTTGGAGAGTGAGATGACAGTGACATGTTTGTTTTGGAGAACTTTAGATGTAGAGAACCCTTCTTCATTGCAAGAATATAGCCAGGTAACCATCAAAATCTGCAAGAGTTTTACGATATTTAGCAAGGTTCATTCATGTAGAGTGATTAAGTTATTTCTAGAGCTGCAATGAGAATTGTCCTCCAAACCCTAGCCAAAGGAACTCTATCTTGTGATTCCCTCCCCTCATCAAGCTGTCCAGTGGGTCTCCTTGCAACTGCCTTGGATCTGTGCCAGACAGACTGCAGCCCAAGAATCCACTGCAACTAGATAGTACTTGGTGAGGCTGGCAGTTTCCTGATAAGGCTGGAAGGCGAGCAAAGTACACACAACTTTTCCCTGGACCCTTCTTACTTTTAACCTTGCTTTTGCTGTTTTAATTGTAGCCCTATAAAACCAATAATGTAGCATATGGTATTGGTGACTTCAGGAGTGCTATAGGCTAGTCGTCTACCTCTTTTAAGAAACCCCTAATAAACTCATTTACTTGCCAAGCTGGACTATTCAGAGTCATTCTTTAGACTGTCATTTGCTGTTTGAAGACAGATGTTTCTTTTATATTCTCTCCAAGAAGTTCACACAATAAGACTACAAAGCAGTAAACTCAGAGGCCAGAGATGTCAGGACCCATATTGCTGTACACTGATGAAGCCTTTTTTTTCATTTTTTATTTTGATACAGGATCTTACTGAATTGCTAAGTTGTCCAATGTAGGCCCGAATGTACAATCCTCCTGCCTTAGCTTCCCAGAGTGTTAAGATTACAGGTGTGTACCACCAAATTCAGATAATATGTTTTTCTTGAAGTGAAGTTACATAAAGTCCAGAAATCCTAAGTATACAACTTTATGAATTTCTACCCAGTGAAACAAGCTATATAACCAGTATCCACATCAGGAAACAGAATGCCCCTTCTTCTAGTCACTAAGACCCATACATGAGTAATCAATATCCTGACTTCCCAGACCAGAGGGTTTACATTACAGTATTTTTAAACTTTGTGTAAGAAATTACACAGCATCTTTTGCATGTCTCCTTTTGGTTAAAAATCATGCCTCTGAAATTCATGCATGTTTGTATCAGCCTGTACAAAGGTGATCACTTCAAACTCTATGTCTACTATTCCTTATGTATAAAGCCAATTTTATTTAGGTTTAGGTCAAGAAGGAGTTGAATAAAGCATTTATTGATGAAAGGGACCCAGGTGAAATTATTTCTCAGGACTGAGATAGGATAGATGAAATATAAGATAGGCAGAAATGAAACAAGGAAATCATAAGTAAAAACTGTACTCTGTAAGAAGATTGCAACTTTTAGGAGTAGATGAAGTCACCCAAGCCAGTCCCATGACCACATTCCTGGGCTACCATTCCTCTCCCCTTCCAGACCCATTACTAACAGACCATAAACTGGCCCAATTAAGAAAGTAAACAAAAGATTCAGCAAATTCAGAGAATGCTTAAATCATTTATTTTTTAAAAATGCCTGCTAACAGGCTGGTAACCTTTTGAAGTGGGTGGAGGTAGGCACTTTTTCACCTAGCTTTTCATCCCCTAGGGAAAAGGAAAAATGTATTCAAGCTGCAATGTGTCTCATTTCTCTGAGCACCCACTCCTCTCTCTTGAGTACTATATTCTCTGTCTTTGCCTGATAAACCCTACTCATGTCTCTTTCTGGTATGTCCTGAAAACTGTTTCTTGTGGCTGGAGTCAGAGAGCCTGCTACAACAGGGAAGGTCAAGTTTGTGAAACACTCAGATCCAGCCCGGTGACAATATGAGAAAATTAAGGTTCAGAATGGTAAATGACTGGATTAGTCAACTTGCTAACAATATTAAAGATGAAAATAAGTTCTTCTCTCAAATTGTTATGCCAAATCACATTATTAACACATTCTCACCAGTTTAAACCACCAATGGTACATATATGACTATCCCATTCGGACAGTCCCTGGATGGTACAAGCTGCTCAACAGGACAGTCGTGCATGTACCACCAGTGGTACAAACCTCACAACAGGACTGTCATGCATGTGTCGCTTCGTCATGAATAGGTTAACCCAGTGGTATACAAACTCTATAAAAGCAGAAATACCATTTAGTGATGCATTCCAAGCCCAGAAAGATACACAATTTTTGAGTAAGATGGCATTAATAATGATCCTATATTTGGTCAGTATCTGTAATCCACCCTATTCTTGCTACTTAAAATGTAAAAACAAAGTATAAATCGTTGGCAAGGGGGTTAGTGAAATATAAAATTAACCACAGTTTACCCTAAGCATTACTCGGGCAGCACATTTGTTTACATACATACTAACCCAAGCTTCACTCACGCAGGTGTCAGTTCAACCAGCCAGTTTTTGTACTGAATAAACTTGATAAAACAGTCACTTTTATATTTCCTGTTATATTACCTTATAAAAATAAATGAAAAAATATGCAATTTTTGATCACCCTGTACTTAAATAATTGGACAGGTAAGTGGCTAAATTAAAGTACTTTTCAACCCATGGATGTGAATATACATGTAAATACAAATTTGGCTTGAGGTTGCCTCCCTATTAAAACAATTCATGAATGAAAACCAGAAAATTATACAGAAAGATAGAATCACTAAAATCAAAACACGGATAAGTAGTTTGGAAAAAAAAACTACAACTTTTTAAAGTCAACTATTACTTCACAGATAAAAATTACAATATGGTCAAATGCCTCACTCCATATCTCCCTTCACTGCTTTACAATTGCTAGTTTATCTATATCTGTATTTTTTCTTTCAATTTTTCCATATGTAACTATTCATATGAGTTAGAACCACCACCACAACCAATCCCCTCCCCTCATCATTCACATAACTGCTATTTATGTCATGGTCACAAGACTTTTGGTCCTCATCTCAAAATTGTATAAAAACTTTCATGTCTAATATTATACTATTCTTCTATGGAAAAAGTCTGTAATATTATTAATTCTACGCCAAGCTGATCTAACGTTCTTCTAAACAAGAACAATTCAAATTTCAGATGAGCTAAGAGGCATGCATTTAAGTAAAATTTGAATTAATTATAAGTAAAATGGAATAGATGAAAAACAGTATTTTCCTAAAGGCAAAAAAAAAAAAAAATCCCCAACCAAAAAAAAAAAACAAACAAAAGAAAGGACAGGGCCCAGTCTTACTTTTAAATATCCTTATCTGGGGTTGGGGATTTAGCTTAGCGGCTATGCCGGCCTTGCAAGCATGTGGTCGTGAGTTTGATCCCCGGTACCAATGAAAAATAAATATATAAATAAATACCCTTATCCATCCCATATCATTGTGGATTATATAAAAGTAGAATAATAGCATGCTGTATGCTACAGAAATAGGTTTTTAAGATTAACTTGGTTTCTTTAAAAAGCACCATGTTTTTTATGCAATATAATTATTGTATGTCATGCAGTCTTCTCTCTAAACTATAAAAATAATGAGCTATTCAGAGTTTCTTCTTCTACTATCTGAGGTTCTGTTTTATCTCCAAGGCTAATCATTTAGAGTTAAATAAAATATATTACAATGGACTTCAGAAATCCAAAGGAATTCCTTACTTATGACTTGAAATATAAAAAATAAGTGATGATTTCAAAGTTACTATGCATTCCCAGATTCTCTTCTTGGGTTGCCATAGCTCCTGTAAATCTTGAACAATAAACATATCACATAGAACAGCTACCTAGTGAACTAGGACTAAGGATTTTCAGTGTTTGAGAATGGCTAGCATTACGTCAAGGACTACAGACTAGATATTAAATCTTGAGTAACAATTTTAAGGGACAAATGCGGATGTAACCTGACCCTAAGATGAGGTTTCCAACACTGACAAAAACCAAGCAATGAAAAAGAGAAGAAAGCTGAGGTAGGGTTAGAATGACTGAAGCAGCAAAATAGAGAAAACAAGCAACAGATGTCTAGAGCTGGAGGCACATTTTAAAGGCATAGAGGATGGTTTATACAGCAAAAGCAAGGCTTTGCAATACTGTGATAATCAGAATCATATGACCAGGCTACAAAACTCTGTTTATCCTGCCACCCATAAACCCAGATACTTGCACTGATCTAACTATCTACCTATCCAGCACAGTACCTAGCCAACTCCACCTTTATGCAGCCTTTCTTAGCTTTCCGTCTTCTTTACTGATCTCCAAATGAGGCAGATCTTGTCCCAACCTTCTATATCTCTCCCTACACACCACCCTCATATATAAATTTCCACTCACTTTCCCCATTTCCCTCCCACTACTTTCTTAGCCCTTTCCTCATATCTCAGTACTTTCCTCCAATTCTAATTCAGTCCATATCCTCTGATCTACTGAAATACTCTTATTCCTTAACCTTTTCCTGTCAAATTTGAACTTCCATTTCCCTTGAGTCTCTAACCCATGCAACTCTTCCAAAGTCAACTCCCCACCTGTGCTGCTCACTTTTGCTTCTCTTCCTCATCTCATCCCATTCCATTTTCATTCCAGTTTCCCACAAATTCTATCCCATTCCCCTAATACTGTATTCTCCCATTTCTCTACAATTCTAGAAGACCATCTCTCAACACTTCTATAACCATCCTGTCTTCCCAAAGTTCTCATTCCTCTTCATTCCAACAAATAATCTGACCTCTTAATTCATTCCAATACTCTAACCTACAGTCATTCCTCTACTCGAATACACTAAAACTTCCACCCATTTCTCTACATACTACCCAACTGCCTACTTGACTTTCTGTTGTAACATCCTCACCCGTGTCCTTCTCTGTCCTTTTAACACCCTAATTTCCTCTCTCATTTCTCTCATCCTACTCAGGTAACTGAAAACCAAATCCAATCACTTTCCATTATTATTTACTTATCCAATTTCATGAAGTAAATTTTATGTGCCAAGAACTGTGTTTGACTCTAAGAACAGTCAAGGAGGTGGCTTTGTTGCACTCAAGATGCACAAAAGGGTTACATCTCCTTATTAGATGCAGTCTATACACAAGCAGTCTCTTTTGTAAACATTTACGCAATAGGAATTAATTACTTGTGAAACTACATAATTTTTGGCCTCTCTTTCCAGATATTTTTACAATATGTGTTGCAAAGCAAGTACTCTCTTTCCAGATTGTAACCCACAAGACAGCAGGGACTTTGGTTTTTCAACAGACAAATATTTGTTGGCGGAAGGATCATGCTAAACACTCTTAAAGCCATTATCAACCAAATGCTCACAGATGCTGCATAAGATCAGACTTATTGCCCTCAGTTACAAAATTATTGCCCTCTGTTACAAAACAAGTGTTAATGTACTGTTAGCAATCAAGAGCTTGGATTCTGAAACTGGACTGACTGAATTCAGATCCTGACTTTTCACTTAAACGGTGTGGCAAATGATCAATTGAGGTACTCAACGCGATCACTTTTTAAATAGGGAAGCTAACCTCCCACGCGTTACTTTAAAGTCCTAAATGAGTTAACACAAGCAAAGTACTTAACACACGTGAGACCTGGATGCTCAGAGGTGACAAGCTATTATTTTCACAGATGGGTAAAGACACACTGCCTGCCGTCTCCACCCCGTCCAGTGTCCAGTGCCAGGCGACACAGCGCCCCCGGCCCCTCCCCTCGCCCCCGGCGCTGGACCTCGCGCCCGCCTCCACACCGCCTGCCCCGCGGGCCGGCCGGGTCCTCCGCCCAGCCCACCTCTCCACCGCCTCTGCCCGGCCGGGCCTGGGCCCGGGCCCGGGCCCTCCCACCCATCCTGTCCAATCCCATTCCCGGCACACGCCCCCGCCGCGATTAATCCCGAGCCGGCCCACCCATGCCTGGTCCAGGCCTTCCTGCCTTTGCCGCCAGCCCCCACTGCCCGGTATGAATGCCGCAGGACAGCCTCGCACAGGCCGGGCTCTCACCGCCTAAGACCCCAGCCGAGCAGCCCCGCGGGGCGAGGCGAGCCGGAAGCGCGCGAGTCCTTCCCTCAGGCGCCCGGCGTCACGGCGGCCATTTTGTTGTGTTGTGCCGGTTGCCCAGGGGCCGCCGCGCTTTGGGGCGGGGCCTGTATCATTCACGCCCACTAGGGGCCGGTGGGCGTGGCCTCCTGCGGAGCTTCCAGCTGATTTTGCCGCCTTGGGCTGGCGCGCTAGGGGCCTGGGGACCACGGACTGTAGAGTCTTCTGCTGAGCGAACCCCGCGTGCTTGGATCTCTTGGTCGGCTCGCGATGCGGACGGCCTTGGATTGGGGAGCCAGGGGGAGGCTCGGTTTCCTGCCGTATTCGCTAAGATAACCTGAGGGGCCTACGCAGCGCCGTCGTCCACTCAGGATTGTGTCCCGCGGACGTTTCTCGCGGGGCTGCTTTCGAGGCGAATTGTCCTCAAGACCAACAAAACTGGCCCAGATGGCTGCGAGTTCGAGGCAGCCTGGGCTGCAATAGTGAGTGCAAGGCCGGCCTGAACTGTATAGTGAAATCCTGTGTCAGGAAACAGGTTGAAGTGTCTACCTAGGCTTCAGCCATGTCTTAGAAGTGCTGCGTTCAAGTGCATATGTGTAACAGCTCTTTGAAGAGAATCCAGCAGATACTTTACAGGATATCAGGGAAATAAAAACAACTTTCACTCCAGGCTCTCTCCTGTTTCCGTGTGTCACCATGGTGTCAGCAGAGGCAGAGAGGCTGCACTAATTGCAGAAACCTTCCATTGCAATTACTACCTCGCCTTTACTAGAATCCTCTAATTTTAGCTGGATGCTTAATACAAAAAGCCAGATCTTAGCGCAATTCTTACCTTCCTTAGTGCTCTCCAGTGCCTTTTTCTTAACATTGCCTCAAAGTCATTGCCTGCTATCGCATTTCTTTTGTTGGCTACAGTAAATTCATCGTTCATGGTCCATTTTTTATGACACCATTTTAGAAATTCCTCTGGTTTGCCTCGGTTTCATTTTTATGAAATGGGGCAGTCATCTACTTTGCAGTTTTCCTGATAATTATGAGTTAATGCATGTTTTATTTTAAAGAGAATAAAACCAATAAAAACAAACCAGTGTAAGAGACACAGGTCTTTGAAACTATGGGAAACCAACAATGGTTACCATAATGCCTCTTGTTGTCATTAAAATAGCTGCAGTTACCTTCAGACATAGTAAAAATCGAACAAAGCAGAACAGAATAAAACAATAAAAACAAAACAATGAGTGCAATAAAGGATTTCAAAACAAAATAATAGTAAATCCAAAATGGCTACCATGGGCTGGGGATTTAGCTCAGCAGCATAAGTGCCTGCCTTGCAAGTGCACAGTTATGAGTTCAATCCCTAGTACCAAAAAAAAAATATATATATATATATATTTATATATACAAAATGGCTACTATAATATATTTTCTTATCTTTAAAATAGCCACCCATACCATCAGATACAATAAAATCAAACAAAACAAAATAAAACCCAACCCATAAAACAATGAAAATGATACAGGACTTCAAAACAAGATAATAGGGAATTAACAATGGCTAGCACCTTCAGAAGGAGATTCCTCATAGATGCTACATTGCGTATTGTTATCCTCGGAATAGATGTTTAGACTACCGGCTTTAGACCTGCAAAGTCAGTGAAACACTATAAGCATTAAATTGTATTTTATCTCAATAGCCATCATCACAGCCTCTGTTTACCACATCAGCTGGTTGCTTATGGTTGTGGCTGTGGGGGTTGGCTCTTGTTTCTCAGCCCATGTGCTGGAAGGGGCTGGCATATAGCTATGCCCCAGTGGCCCACACATGATAGTCAATTCACAGGGAGGGCTTCCTTCTTGGTGGCTTCTTGTTCTCTTACCCTGCAGTCTGCAAATGGCACTGACTCACAGGAAAAGGCTGGCGTCTTACTCTTCCCCCAGTGCCGGTGCATGGCACCAATTCACAGGACTGAGTTAATACATTTGAAAGAATATAGAACAGTGCCTAGACCATGGTAATTTTTCTATGTGTTTTCATTATTATTAGGCAAGGTTCCCAAGAAGTGAAATGTCATAGACTTTTAAAAAGACCTTAAAGAACATAATAAAAGAATAGGGAGATGTGGAAGAATTTGGTTGGCAAAGAGAACAACTAGTGCAAACCACAGCAAGAGGACAGAGAAAACATTCAACAATGACCTGAATGTTAATTAGCTGTGAACGAAATAAAACAGTTGTATCTAAACATTAAGGGGTTCACTATGGCTGGCTCAGAAATTCGGAAAGGAGAAGCTAAAGCTGGAAGAGGGGTCTTATTATAAGTAGCATTAAGCACTTTCCTCTAAGGCAGAGATGGCTTAATAGAAAATTCAAGGGGTGCCCAAGAGGTGGCACTATTCGAGTTCACATTTCAGTGTGTGATGCTTCTCCACTATTTTGGCAGCACAGATAGAAGCCCTCGGAGCTGTAGAAAGTCAGATTCCCTGAAAAACACCACTTAACATTAAAAGAAGATTGTATTCATTTTTAATTGAAGTTCAGATGACAGATAGTAGTATAGAATGTGTATACACTGCTGAGATTCCATTCTATTAATTTGCCCTGGCACTTACCATTTCCCTTTTTTTTTTTCCAACAGAAACTTGAATTTTTTATGTGCCCTCATTTTTCCAACAGAAACTTGAATTTTTTATGTGCCCTCATTACTGTGCCCCTTAAAGTCTGCAGTGGTATCCAGAGTAAGCCTATTGTCCAATTATTGTCAATTATCAGCCTTAATAAGTGTCAAAAAACACACAATACACAGGGCAACTGTGCAGAACAAAGAATCACTTCACCCAAAACGTCAATAGTGCTGTGGTTGAGAAACAATTAAGATAACCTTATTTGCACTAATATTTTACCCACAAGGTGGTGATATAGGAGAAAGAAACTTCCAACCTGCTAGATGTCCGATACAAGTTCTGGTTCTCTAAAATCAAAGAACGAATTTTAGGAACAAGAGGATAAAAGCAGAATATATTTATTAGAGGGAAGAAAGCTTCAGTCCAGTAGAGACAGAAGGTATCCCAAGTGGTTTGCCAAGAACCCTGCCTTTTTAAAGGATTTCTATAGAGCAAGTCCATGAAGTAAAGGGGGTCCAAGGTGGGAAAAAATGGGAAATCACAGGGTGAACGTGAGGTGGGACAACACTACGATCAACCAATAAGATTACAAGTATAATTGCTTAGGTAAAATTGATTAAATTGGGATCAAATGGAGAAGCAAGTTACATAGCAAGAGGACATAAAGCACAACGGGGACTCTTCCTGTAGGATTAGTGGCTCTTTCTGGCTTCCTCAAGGTGATCCATACCTATTTAGAATATCAATCCCTGCTGGGTGTGGGAGTGCATGCCTTGTTATCCCAGCATTTGGGAGGCTGAAGCAGGAGAATCCTTCCAAGTTCTAGACCAGCCTGGGTTACAAAGTAAGGTCAAGGCCAGCCTGGAATGCATAACAAGACCCTGTCTCAAAAAGCCAAAAAAGGAATATCAATCCCTGATGTTTTTTCCTTAGGAAGTATGTGGGTGCATTTATTTCTTTTGTGTTGAGGTCTGGCCCACAGCCTAGGAGTCTCCCCCACAGTCACAAAGTATCTTGTCTTCTGCACTGGCTCCTTCCTGTGCCAGCCCTATCTGACTGCCTATAATATTTTTATCTAACTTAAGTTGCTTACAACATTGGGAGGGTTGCAGGCAGCTGAGTTAGTCAGAAATAGTATAGACAGTGAGAGAGGCTAGGTCCTCAATGGAGCCAATGCAGACACCTGGCAGCTGTGGGGGGAGACAGACACTTCCTGCTGTGGGCCAGGTCTCAAGACAAAGGATCAAACAAATGAATCCACATCCTAAAGACTGATATTCTAATTAGTTCCCTCTCACTCTGGAGCCACCATCCCATCCCTCTAGGGTAATGGTCACAACTCCAAGAATGCCTGCTTTCTACATGACTTGCTTTCCCATTTGTCCCTACTGTAATCAATTTTACCTGAACTATTGATCTTATTGGCTGACTATAGTTGTGTCCCACCTTATGCCCATCTGCCTTGTGAGTTCCCAGTCTTACCCCACCTTGAACTCATGGTCTTACTCTGTGAAAATCCTTGGAAAAGACAGAGTCTTGGGCAACCCACTCAGGACCCCCTTCTGTCGCCAGACAGGAGCTGTCTTTCTCTCAATAAATATATTGTACTCGTCACCTCCGTTGTTCCTAAAATTCATTCTTCAGTTTTAGAGAACATGAACTTGAAGACATAGTAAGATTGGGAGTTTTATTCCCTTATATAATTTGGAGGTCTTCCAGTGAGATTCATTCCCCTATACTATATCAGGAGAAACAAAAAGCAGATTGATGGTTGCTAGATAAGTGGGAGAAAAGACGTTGGAGAGTAATTGTTTAATGGGATAAGTGACCACTGAATAAAAAAAGAGCTACAGAATAATTCCCAAGCACAGACACAACCCCTAAACATTGTTATCAATATATAAACTTAATTTTTGCTGCAAAAGACCATTTTGTACTAACAAATTCTGCTTGACCAAACGTGGCCTGGCCCCCTGATCTCTGTTGGCCTCTGGTGTTTCTGTGGCCTACAGCCAGAAGCCTGAATCTAGGTTCTGATTGACTTCATTCACTCACAGCCCATCCTGGAGAGGAAGAGAACAAAATAACGAAAAGACAAAAATGAGTTTATTTGAAATTTGGCCGAATATGGAAGGGAGCTAACCTGCCTTCTGGAACGCACACAAAAGCCTTATAGGAGCAACTGAACAAAAACTGGGAAATAAGTATGTGTATATTTAGCCAGGCTAGGGGCGCCAGGCTAGAGGCTCCAGTCAAAACAAGAGATGTGTTGAAATTCCAGTTTTGCTTACAATATTCTTTTTGAGCCTGGTCTAAGAGAGAGGGTGACAGTTTCTCTTTCCAGCATGAAATAGTTACCTGTAGAGAGTCGGAGGAATGGCTTAGCTAGAATTAGAAATTAAAATCCTAATTTAAAGAGAATCTCATCTCAACTGTACTTGCCTTTCAATTGCCTATCTGCTTGTGGCCTGCTTATATCTGGCCACTGATAATCAGAGGAAGAGTTTTTTTATTGAATCCATACTAGCCAAACAAATAGATTTTTTAAAAATAAGATGAAATAAAATTTAGAAGTAATAAAATATTCCATATTTTTTTGAATTCTAGAAGTCTTCTAGTAAAAGAGAATATTTTGTTCTCCCAGAAAAACAACCCAGTAATTTTCTTAGAGTTCAATATGTTTCAAACCATTCCAGTTCTCAGGATTTGTGAATATCAAATGAAAAACTTGTGCCGTGGACTGCTAATCTAGCATTCATTTTTTTCTTTCCTTCTTATTGGCAAAACCACACGTTGCCCAGTTTCCCTTGAATTTAAGTATAGTTAAGACTGAACTACTACCAAGAAATCTAAATTAAATGCTACTCAGTGAAAGTTAATTCAACAGACAGATAATTTTCTTGTTTTGTTTTGAGCTCTCAACTTGAAAACAATCATTGGTGCTCCAACAGCCATCTTGGACTAGAAAGTGTGAAGATAGTGGAAAATTTGATGATATTTTTTGCCCAAATGTATTTGAAGCTCGGTAGTATTTGAAATTCTTGACCATCCCCTACTGAATTTCTTTCACATGAAAGA
This sequence comes from Hydrochoerus hydrochaeris, assembly GCA_004027455.1. NCBI lineage: Eukaryota > Metazoa > Chordata > Mammalia > Rodentia > Hydrochaeridae > Hydrochoerus > Hydrochoerus hydrochaeris. The sequence goes on along the minus strand of PVLA01001201.1, from coordinate 293,747 downwards.
AAAAAAGTTTATATAATTGAACAGCTCCATCCTGCTCCAGGTCATTATTCTGGGGTGCTCAAGACTGAAGATGGCAAAACAGCAAGCATGAGAATGACCGATGTTTGTTTATTAGGAAGAATGAAAAGAAAAGCGAACAGGACAGAATGCAGGGATGTTACTAGTTACTGCCAGGCTTTTGATGTCTAGAATATCCTCACTGACTTGTTAGCATTTCAATTCCTCCAGGCTTTCTCCTGTTTGTTTAGGGAACTGTTCTTCATCCTTTGTATTCCATTAGACCCTGACAGTCAGTTTACTGAAGTTAATTATTTGGCCCTTTCTAATTCAAGTCACTTAAGCCCTGATTTTTAGTTTATTCAGGTTAACTATTGAGGACCTGTGGCCTATCTGGCTAACTTCCTTTTATATCCTGGCCTCAGTTATCTACAGTGGAAGTTAATTCTAATTAATACAAAATCAGATTTTAAAGTTTTAAAAATTATCTCTAGCAAATAAAATATGTGAGTAGTTTATTAAATCCACTTGGTTCACTTTCAGTCTCACCTTCATTCTATCTTTCCAATTCTTGCCTCTATACTACTTTCTTCACCCACATGACTTAAATAGGGTCTTATCTTGTATTTATTTTCTTTAATTGCACAAGCAAGATATCAACTTATTCAAAAATATGGACAAAACTTCTGTATGTTGCCTATACATATTTTACTTCCCATCAGTATGATTTTCCCCACCCAGGGAAGAATTGCAGTCTACAGAATACCAACCCACAGAAAGCAAACAACCACTTGTCACTTCCTGGACCAATAATGACTGCTAGTTGAGTGAATTTCGTCTTGAACAAGAAGTAAGATTGTCTGAAAAACAGGAGATTAATGGACTGAGTTTATTCATTATAGGGTCACAGAAAGAGTAGTTTAAATGATGTTATAAAACCATGAGAGAAAAAAGGAGAGAGGGAAACTTCTTCTCTTATACTGACTTTTTGTTTCTTCTAACAAAAAGCATGTATTCTATCATCATTTGATTTCCCTTTCAACTCAGTGTTTTCCACCTTGTCCCTACTCCTTACTCTGAAATCCTTTCCTATTCTATTATTTATTATTATTATTTTAAAGATAATAAAACAAAACAGAATAAAGCAAATCAGAACAGTACAATCAAGTGATACAGGAATTCAAAACAGGGCAACAGGAAATCAGCAGCAGCTAACATAGTGTCTCTCATTTTCTTCAAAATAGCATCACACACAATAAAATCAAACTAAATAAAACAGAACAAAACCAATAAAAACAAAAGAATGGAAGTATTACGGGACTTCAAAACAAAGTAACAGGAAGTCAACAATGGCTACCATGTCTCCTTTGTTTCAAATTGTTGTCCATATCTTCACACATAATAAAATCAAACAAAACAAATAGAATAAAATCAATCAGAACAAAAGAATGAGGGGCTAGATATTTAGCTCAGCGGTGTAAGTGCCTGCCTGGCAAGCAAAGGTCATGAGTTTGATCTGCAGTCAAAAAAAAAAAAAAAAGAACAAAAGAAAGTGAGCATTACAGGACTTCAAAACAAGATAATAGGAAATGAACATAATGTCTCTTGTTTTCTTCAAAATAGCTGTCCATACTATCACATACAATAAAATCAAACAAAACAAAACAAAACAATAAAACCAGTCAAAATAAAAGAATGAAAGCATTATAAGACTTCAAAGCAAGATAATAGGAAATCAACAATGGTTACATAATACATGCCATTGTCCTCAAAATAGCTACCCATACCATCAGACACAGTAATATGTAACAAAACAAGATAAAATAAAAATAAACCTAACAAAATTATGAAAACAATACAAGAATTCAAAACAAGATAATAGGAAATTAACAGTGGCTACCACTTTCCCTTTTTAAGCATTTACTCCCCTATTAATTTCACTATATGTACTGTGCTTTATAGATCCCACTAACTCCTTGTTTTTTATGCAAGAAAGATAACTCAGTGTTCACTTATATGAGTCCAAACCATTTCACCCATGAGCATGATCTCCAGTTGCATCCGTTTACCTACAAGAGCTTTGAGACTATGTTTCTTTATATCTGGGTAGCTTTCCATTGTATAAAAATACCATATCTGTCTTATCCATTCTGTGGTTAATGGGCAAGTTACCTTTGCTTTTTTCTTATCTCCTGTCATGTGGAATAATTGTTTTCTCTTCTTTGACTTTCTGTCTATGAATTTCCTTTTGAAATAAATGTATTTCTTATATGCAGTATAATCTTGTTTATTGGTCCACTCTTCCTTATGTTTCTTTTTATTGATGAACTGAGGCCATCTATATTAATAGTTACAACTGGCATGCACTGGTTCATCTCTGCCCTGCTATCCTCCTGTTGTTGGCCCTCCACTTTTCTCCTTCATTCAATAGCCTGTCTTGTTTGGTGATCCTCCTCTGCTGCTGTTCCTGGAACCATGGTCAGCTTTATCTCTTGTTAGAATATCCTTTAGTGCTTTCTGTAGGATTGGTTTGGTAGTCACGAATTCCTTCAGTTGTTCTTCATCATGGAAGTATCTTATTTTTCCATCAATTTTGAAAGATAGCTTTGCAGGGTACATCAATCTGGGTTGGAAGTTGTTTTCTTTCAGGATTTGAAACACTTCAGTGCAAATTCTTCTCAATTTGATGGTTTGTGTTGAGAAGACTGCCATGATTTTGATGAGTTTTCCTTTATAGGTAATCTACATTTTTTTTTCTTAGCCACTTTCATTATTCTGTTCTTGTGCTGAATTTCTGGGATCTTCATTATTATATGTCTGCGTATAGATTTATTTTGGTTATGGTGAGCTGGAGTTCTATACATCTCACTTAACTGAATGTCAGTTCTTTTTCTCATGCTTGAGAAGTTTTCTGCTCTTACTTCTGTAAATAGTCTTATGTCATTTGTGTTGACCCCAACTTTTTCACTGACACCTATCATTATTAAATTATTATTTCTTTGAGTTGTCTTGCAGCCATTGAGTTGTTATTTCCTGGTGACTTGTTATTTTTAAGAGATCTTTCCTTTCATGATTTCTAGCTGCAATCCTGTCTGCAAGGTATGAAAATCTTCAGTTTCTTTCAAGTAGTTTTATTAGCTGTTGATTGACTTTTTAATTTCCCAGATATCTCTTTGAATCTGTTTCATGCATTATAATTCCTTTCTATAATTGTTCATTCATGTTTTCCATCATTCTACTATGCTCCTCCTTTTTTAAATCTATGTCTTCTTTAGATATGATCAACAATTCTTTATGTTTGTGATTTCTTCTTTTTCCTGAGACATTGTTTCTGATATGATTATTTTTATAGTGTCATGAAGTTGTTTCTTTACTTCAATTGCTATCTCTCAAAGATTTCAGGTATGTGACTTCCATTTTCTTTTATTTTTTATTTTTTTATTTTTAAAGTAGTAAAATACCACAGAACAAGACGGAATAAAGTCAATTGAGACAGTGTAGTGAAATTGGTACAGTACTTCACAGCAGGTTACCAGAATAACAGTAATAGGTACTATAGTATATCTTGTTTTCTTCACAATAGTTGTTCTTTCAATCAGGTATATCAGAATCAAAGGAAATACAGAACATTATAGAACTTATCAAAACAGAATATTGAATAGAGCAATACCATTAATCAGAACAAAACAAAAAAGTGATAAAAATATTTGCCTTCAAAGAGATGGTAGAAGGAAATCTCACTTATTTGCTACATTTGCTATATAGTCAACCTCACAAGAGATACTCAGATTTCTGGTTCCCACTTGCTAATGGGAGGTGTGTGTGTGGGGTGGATGTTTGCATCTCAGCCTGTGCGCCTGTGGGCTCACAGCTGCTTTCCAGGGTGGGGAACTGGTTGTTTGGTTTCCCAGCCCCCTAAGTTCCAACATGGTGTGGATCTCAGGAGATGTTGATGGTTCTCGCCCTGAGGTGGCTGCAGCTTGGCAGGCCACATCCACTTACCAGGATGGGGAGCTGGTTGCTTGGTTTCCCAGCCCCCCCCCCCAAGTTCCAACATAGTGCAGATCTCAGGAGACACTGATGATTCTTGCCCTGGGGCAGCTGCAGCTTGCTGGGTCACAGCCACTTACCAGGGCAGCAAGCTGGCTGCTTGGTTTCTGAGCCCCCTAAGTTCCAACATGGTGTGGATCTCAGGAGATGTTGATGGTTCTCGCCCTGAGGTGGCTGCGGCTTGGCAGGCCACAGCCACTTACCAGGGTGGCAAGCTGGCTGCTTGGTTTCTAAGCACCCTAAATTCCGATATGATGCAGATCTCAGGAGATGCTGATGGTTCTTGCCCTGGGTTGGCCACGGCTTGCCAGGCCACAGCCATTTACCAGGACAGTGAGTTGGTTGCTTGGTTTCCCCTCCATTTTCTGTCATGACTATATCTCCCAGACTTATTTTGTGTGGGCTAGAGGTCTGAGATTGCCTTTTGCTCCTTTGTCTTGACATTCTCCTGGGTTTCTCCCAATAAGCCAGTTGTGGGACCCCAGGTACTTCCCACATTGGCTTCCTCTTCACAGTGTGGGGAATGGAACAGGCACCTGAGTTTCTCTGAACCCAGATTCCCAGGAAGATAGCAGGGCAGGGAATGGGCTTCTCCAGACTGGTGCAGCTACACTGAGGCTTCCCCAATGACAAGGTGTGCGTTGTAGTAGAGCTGCTTCTTCTCTCAGCCTGTGTATCTACACGGGGACTCCCCCAGTGGTGGCAGGCACAAAAGGATGTGATTGTCTGATTCTCCTGTTGGGTGCTGGCTGCCCAAAGGAAGCAAGGGTCTCCAATGGAGGCCTGTGAGTGCACTGGGCTTATCAGGCTATGTCTCCCTGCCTACTCTGGCTGCCTGCAGGAAGCAAGCCTTCCGATGGTAGTAGCAGGCAAACAGGCCATATCTGGCTCCATCTCCCTGCTTGCACTGGCTATCTGCTCCTATTCCATTATTGATTAGGATCTTAAATGGTCTTTTGGGACATGCTTTTCCAGCCTACTTCTCTGGTGACTACAAGAATAATGTGAGCAATGGTTTTCTTCTGTATCTTTACCTAGTTACTTGTATAATTGGAAATGATGGAGCTGAAAGCATCACTCCCTGCCTTCCATTTAATTCTAAGAAGTTATTTCTGCTTCTAAAAACCCAGATCTCTAATGCTCTAGGGAAAAGCATATGTATATTTGATCTCCTAGCCTGACTTTCTGACCACCTTTACCCTATATCTACCTCATTATGAAGAAGTAACTTTTGTCCCTGTAAATGAAATTTTATAACCTTCTATTCCCATAACATCCTATGTTTGAACCAGGGTCACCAAGATACAAAACTGTCACAGCTTGACAAATTCTCCTTCTCTTTCTGCCTGGCCACAAGTTCCATGCCAAAGACCACCCCTACCAACCAAATGTATAAAAGTTGGAACTTGTCTTTTGTCCTTTGATCAGTCATTTTGAATTTATCTACTGAGACAATATATATCTAAAAATAAGACCCTCCTATTTTCCATTTGTTCTTGCCTATCTCTTAAGTCCCAAAACATTCTGGCATAAAGGAACAGGAGAGGACAGATTTGCTGTCTCCTTTGCTTGCAGACCCAAGTGGACACTGACAAAACAGGAGCTGAACTGAGTTGGGATCTTCTAGTTGGTCATAGCTAGCAACTAAGATCAGTGTGCACAATGTGAAAAAACTTGGACACTGCACAAATAATTGCCCCAAAATGATAAAAATTCTAAAACTAAGAGGCTGCCTGAAAAAGGCTATTGCCCTCAGGAAAGAAAAGACAGATGCTAGACCCACTGAACTGATAGACACTAAAATTTCCAAGACTAGGCTGGACTGGTTTCCATCTCTATAGGTACCCAGGAGCCCATGGCCATAATAAGATCACAGGGCTAATTGATGGCCTTGTTGGTAGATGGTAAAAATGAACACTTGATAATGACACAGCCTATAAGGCTGTTATCCAAAAATCATGTGACTATTGTTAGAGCCACTGGGGTCCCCAAAAGAGGCCATTTTTCTGGTATAAGATCTATATTATAGGGGAAAAAAGGAGGTCTATCATGAGTTTCTGTATCTTCCAAACTGTTTGATTCCCCTGCTAAAAAGGGACCTAAGACAACACAGCACAAGGCTGACACTGAGGAGCACCTTTCCCAGCTCTGTGAGATTCAGCAACAAAAGGAGCCAATGGAGAGCACACTGTGGTAACAGCAACAAATAAAAAAAGATCCTTGCACTGAGGGTGAGCTTTGAGAAAGTAACCGCTGCAAAGACAGAGCTAGAACTCAAGTTGGGACACATCTACAAAATGCTGAGAACACATTGTGCAGTGAAACTGAAGGCTGCTTGACAGTGCTAGTTGACAGCAGAGAAATAAATGGTGGTGCCATGAGGCTGAAGAACGCATACAAAAGAGCCTGACAACTGAGGAGGAAGCTGCAAGGCGGCGCCAGGCTATGCTAGCCAAACATCTCAAGGTCAAAGTGAAAGAGGCCCAAAGCCTGGGGGAGCAAACAGATTTACATACAACAGACAGCTCAACAGCTACAGCTGGCCCAAGAGCCTGCCCAGAAGTGACTACAGATGGAGAAAAAACATGTGAGCATGCTGGAGCCGCTACGTGGCAAGACAGAGACGCCTTAGACAGTGATTGAGAAGGCTCAAGAACATGTCAAGCATAAGACAACACAGTCTTGCTGGCAGGTGATAGAGACAGAGCAACTAAAACAGTTGACAGAGACACACACCCAGGCCAAAGTACAAGTGGAGCTGGAGACATAAAAACTGCAATGGCACATTAGCGAGAAGATGCTATGACAGAAAAACAACAGTAGAAACACAAAAACACAGAATCTAGAAAGAGCTGCAACATCTACTAGAGACAGAGATCCAAGCCAAGACCCAACAGGTAGAGACAAGCAAACAGAAAGGCTGCATATCAAAAAGGAGATCCACATGGTAGGCTTATGGTTGGAGATAATTGAGTTGCAATGTGGTAGGGCTAAGAATTAACTAAAGGCCCTATGTACGTGGTCAGAAGAGATAAAAACCCAAAAGCAACAAGCACAAGAAGAGGTTAAGCACTTGTGAGACAAATGCCAGAGGAAAGCCAATGCAAGCATTGAACAGAGGTAGAACTGGCCCCATACTGAAGGCTGAAGCTGAGACAACTAAAAACAAAACAAAACAAAAAAACAGAGGGCTCTACAGTCACTGGAGGAACTGCTTTCACTATACCCAGTCCTCTGTCTGATCTGTTCATTGCTCATGGTCAACGGTATAATGGTTGTTCCTCACACCTCCCTACAAAGGACACCTCCTGTCCTTTAAAATTATACTCAATATACTTTATGCATGAAAATAGTTTGTAGTCTGTATTCATAGAAAATTGGCTTCTAGGCTTTTTTTTTTGGCTAAGTAGTATGAAATAACTATTTTAAAATATTCATTTGATAGATGCAAAATTATTATCTTTCCAGGAGCACCTTCATGTCAGGGGATAACCATAAGCAATCCAGCTGACTGGATTGGGAAAATTGATGTGGAATCAGCAAACAGGATTCCGATCAGGAGGGGCATTGAGAAAAAAATTAAGTCACTTGGGCTCCATTTTGAGGACAGAATCCACATAGCATTAGCAGGAGGCTGTCTTAGCCAGATTTTCGGTTGCTGTGACAAAAGTTGTATAACTGAGAAAAACAACTCATAGAGAGGAAAAGTTTATTTTTGACTCAGTTTGAGAATTTCAGGGTATGATTGCTTGGTCTGCTTGCTTTAAGGACTGTGGAGAAGAAAAACATCTTGGAGGAAATGTACAAGTGAAGAAAGCGGTTCATCTCATGGCAGCCAGGAAGCAAAGAAACAGGGAAGATGAAGAGACTGGGAGAAAAAACCTACCCTTCAAGGGCACAACCCAGTGATGTACTTCCTTCAGCTAGACCCCATGTCCTCAACTTTACATCATAGCCCAAAAGCTATGAATTCAGAAGTGGGTTAATACATTCATGGAGACAGAACCCTTGTGAAACCATCAGCCCCCAGAGACCCAACCTCTGCACCTTGCTAAATTGGGGATCAACACAAGATCTTTGGGGGGATAATTAAGATTCACACACTAACAATTGTTAAGTGTCAATCAAAATTCCTGTCAAATCTGAGCCGCTCCTTTTTAGAAATGCAGTACTTACACAAAGACAAAAAACAAAGACCCATGTCGCATTTTAATATATAAAGAAAAATCTGTCTTTGAGTCATATTTAGAGACAGTTTGAAATTTTTCAATTAAACACAGCTGAAAATCTATCAATTGTTGAACATTTCTTCTATTGAGAACCTTTGAGAGCTATCAGTCTTAAAAGGTTTTCTACAGTTTGTAAATATTATTTGTTAGTATTTATAGCACAAGCAGAGGAAAAAACAAAAAGAAACAAAACAAAACTACATTTTTTGCACCTTAAAAATACTACCTCTGTTGGTTGGATTTTCTTGGTCTTTAATAAAAATTTTTTCTCCAAAAACAAGGGTAAAAGAACTATTTGTTTTAACTTGACCTATCTTTTGCAATCCAGTTTAATCATTTTACAGAATTCCCTTTGAAATAAATGGCCTAGCTGGTCAGATAATAGTGACAGACTTTTGACATTTCAATGACAAATCTAAGAGACATGTTTATTGAAATTTTTATATAAAATTTTCCTTTCTATTCCTTTTTTTCTTTAACAAATTTAGTATTAAAATTTTGGTAATAGAACTTTGCTAATTCAAAACAAGGAATGCCAATGTGAGCATAAATATCTAATTTATACAAATATGTTTAAAGACATCTGTTTTATTTCAATTGTATTTCATATTATATAATAAGGTAGAAAGGAATAATAGAAAAGATGTAAATAAAAATTCTAATGAATGAATAAATCATAAAGAGAAATTCAATACTTAGCAATAAAATTTTATTTATTTGTAAATTAGTTGCAGGATTCAGTTGCTATAAGAATTTTTTGAGCTCTTATATCAAAATTATTAAAATCCTCCTGAAAAGTACAATATTTTATGTAAAAATTCATGTCAGAATAAGTGGAAATTTTGAATTAATAGAAATTGAAGTAGACACTTTCCTTACTGAAGTTTTTGGTTATTTACGAGTCTAGTATTCTCAGTAGGGCCTTCTCACTGTTGATCACAGTATTTTCTCCACCTATTTTCAGCTTCTTTTCTAGACTGGGGAAACCAAAGAACCAACCCCTGGGCCCCCTTTGCAGAACTAGATTATCCTTAGACCATTTCCAGTACCAGGATATTAATACTTGAATCTTACCTAAAGAAGACCACCACCTCAATGAGCCTTGTCTAATTCAGACTCACTCTAAAATCATCTCAATTTGAAACTGACCCCAAGTGGGTCATCTTCTATATTAGAAACAATTGTAACCTACCAGATAAAAAGTCAGAGCAATTTCTTTGGTCTGAAGAAGGCCAAAGGAAACAGGACTTCATGGTTTCTTCATTATCTCAGACTCCCATTAGAGTCTTTTTATTTATATTCATACAAATCAGTCCCCTGGGTGTAAATTCCTGTAAAATATTCCCTATCTTTAACCTTGGATATGAAAGGGTGTGTTAACCTAATTTTCATTTTCTTAGAAATCCCTTTCTCTGATGTTAATAATTAACCAGAGAACAAATTTACCCAAATTCTGGATGCTTAGTGTATTTGAAAGGAAAGCAGCAACAAGAAGGTTATATTCATGGTTTTATACAATTCATCTCCAGCCATGGGCTTTTTTAGAATACTTTATTTTCTAATCTTCCTGGAGAAAAGTTGGGGCCAGGAACAAATGTAAGTAAAGCAAATCATCTTTATTTTACAATGCATTGAGATGAGTGAAAAAGTAAAATCAACAGATTGTGTGAATTTGAAAATAACTTTCTCCCAAATACACCAAATGGCTAGTCTCATTTCTGAGTAAGAGTCATGGAAGGATTTTGATTTGATGAATGGCTAACAATATAACAGACTTTATGGATTGCGATTTAGACAAATTTGCATAAGCAATTATTCAAATTTCTGTTCATAAATAGTACAAACTCAGATAATAAGCTTTTTTGGCATTTACTGTTATTTATTTATTTATGATACGAGGACTCAAACCCAGGCATGCTCTACCATTGAGCTATATCTCCAGCTCCATTTTTTTGAGGGGAAGGTGGGATAGGATCTCACTCTTATGAGGTGGGATCTTCTAGCCAGGGTAGGCTAGAAGTTGTAATCCACATGTTTTAAACTCCTGAATAGCTGGGATTATAGGTGTGCATTTTGTGCTTAGTTTCCTTGTGTTTTTTTCATGGATTATATACAGTTAAGCCAGAGTTACTTAGAGATTAATTCTCATGCTGTCATTTAAAAATCTACTGTTGCAATTGCTTCTACATTTATGAAGTGATATCTTCATAACTTTTAGTGTTACTGAAATGTTCTTTTTATGTTAAAGGAATAAAAACACTATAGAGTTTCAAAACAAGATGACAGGAAATTAACAAAGGTTATCGTACTGCATATTGTTGTCTTCAAAATAGTTGCTCAGGTTACCAGATATACACATGCAAAATTGATCAAACAATATAAGCACTAACTATTCCTTTTGATGAACTAATAGAATGAGTAGAACAATTATCTTAGCTATATATATATATATATATATATATATATATATATATAATGTATTCACTTACTTCTTTTCTCCTTTTTCCCATCCCAGTTGTTCTTTCCTTTTGAAGAGTTTCTTTCCCTTTCCCAATATCTATTGTACCTTTTGGATCTTATTTACTCTTTCAGTTTCTTACACTAGGGAAACAATACAATGTTTAACCATGCAAGTATGATTTATTTCACTTATGAGTATAGTCTCTAGTTGCATCCATTTACCTATAAATGCCTTGAGTTTATCCTTTTTTATAGCTGGGTAGTACTCCACGGTATAAAAATACATTTGTTATCCATTCCTCAGCTGATAAGCATTTGGGTTGTTTCCAAGATTTAGCTATTACAAATAGTGCTGCTATAATCATGGTTGCACATATATCACTGTGATATGATGTTTCCAATTATTCTGGAAAAACATCCACAAGGGAATAGGATCTCTAATCCTAGTTTTTTGAGCAATCTTCACACTGATCTCCACAGTGGTTGCACTAGTCTGCACTCCTACCAACAGTGGAGAAGTGTTCCTTTTTCCCCACAGCTCCATCAGCATTTCTTATTGAATGATTTTTTTTTATGATAGCCATTCTTTCTGCAATGAGATAGAATCTCAATAATGTTACTGTAATTTGCATTTCTCAAGTGACCAATGATGTTAAACATTTTTTCATATATTTATTTGCCATTTGTATTTCTTCATCTGAGAAATGTGTATTCATCTCAGATGCCCATTTTTGGAGAGGGTCTTTGAATTTGGGAGGCCTGATTTTTTTTAATGCTTTATATGTTCTAAATAGAAGTCCTTTGTCTGAGGGACAGTTGGCTTAAATTTTTTCCAATTCATGGTTTTCTTTTCACTCTGTTGGTGATTTATTTTGAGGTACAAAATTTTTTTAACAAGATCAAATCCTAGTTATTGATTCTGGGATGTATTTCCCATGCAATTTGATTTTTGTTCGTGAACTCTCTGCCTATTCCTAAATCTGAAAGATTTCTACCTACTTTCTCTTCCCATAGATTTAGTGTTTCTGTTTTAATAATTAGATCTTTGATCCATTTCGACTTTAGATTAGTGCATGATGATAAACATAGTGTTTGGTGTATGGAAAGCCAGATTTTCCATCATCACTTGTTAAAGAGGCTATCTTTCTTCCAATGTGCATGCTTGGCCCTTTTGTCAAAGATAAGGTGGCTGAGTGTGTTTTTAGTTGTGTCTACATCTTTTATTCTGTTCCATTGATCCTTAGGTCTTTTTTTTTTTGGGTGGGGGGATTTTGCCAGTACCATGCTGATTTTATCACAGTAGCTTTGTAGTATAATTTCTAGTCAGGGATTGTGATGCCTCCTGCCTTGCCTTTGTTGCCCAGGATTGCCTTTGCTATTCTATGTCTCTTCTGGTTCTAGATGAATTTTAGGAATGATTTCTGTAGATATGTAAGATATGCTAATGGTATTTTGATCAAGATTGCATTAAATCTGTATAACAGTTTTCAGGGTATGGCCATTGTTACAACTTTGGTTCCATGAGCAAGACATACCTTTCCATTTTCTGAGATCCTCCTCAAATGCTTTTTTTCAGAATACTGTAACCTCCACTGTTTAGATCTTTTACTTCCTTTGTTAGATTGATTCTTATGTATTTTTTTTTAGGTATGGCTTCCCTAATTTCTCTCTCAGCCCATTTGTTGTTTGTGTACAGGAATGCAATAGATTTTTGAGTGTTGACTTTGCATTCACCTACACTACTGAATTTGGTTATTAAATCTAGAAGTCTTTTGGCAGAGTTTTTGGGGTCTTCTATGTAGAGTATCATGTTGTTCTTTAAATAAAGATAATGAAATGTCCTATCTTTTAAACTATATATATGTATATATAAAATTTTTGGTGTTGTGAGTAGGCTGGCACTGAAATTATTTTGTAACCCAGTTTAGCCTTGATTTCATTGTGTGTGTAGCTCAGTCTGGCCTTAAACGCACAGTGATCCTCTTGACTCAGCTTCCTGAGTGCTGGGATTATAGCATTTACTACTACACTTGGCTAAACTATATCTCGATATTTTTATATTTTATCTAGAAATGATAGCATAGTAGTGGATAGTAACTGGATACTATCTAATGGTACCCATTCATTTTATATATGAGGATAAAAGCCACTTGCTAGTAAAAGACTGAAGCAGGACCTTTATTAAAGTATCATCCTGTTTATCACTTCAGTTTATTTTTTTTGAAATAAATTTATACAAATAAATATTTTAACTGAATTACAAATATAAATGTATACTTTGGATGTCATAAAATGACTACAATCACTTGTTATTTTAGGTACTTTGTGGTATTGACTATTTGATTGACTTTTGGCACTGGGGATTGAGTTCAGAACCTTATGTATGCTAGGTCTATCATGGAAGTCATTCCTCATTGATAGACAAGCAGCTGAAACTCAGGGAGATTAATTGATTTCAAATTATTGGTAGAATTAGTGCTATGATCTGGGGTCCCATCTATTCTGAGTTATTACACTGAATTAGTCCTAATGAAAGGGGAGGATATGTCACTTACAACTTGGTAATTAATACTTTGATTGAGTCATCAAATATTTATTGAGTATCTACTATGCCCGAGGCAGTGAAGGTCAACAGAGGGGAACAGACAATTCCTAGAGCTTACATTCTAGTTGGAGAGGCAAAATAATAAATGAACCAATGAAAGGATGAATAAATAAGAACTGGTAATTATTAGTATTATGAAGAAAAAATAAAGTAAGAAGATAAAGCAATGATGGGAACTATCTAAAAGTGTGGACAAGAAAGATTCTCTTAACAGTGACACAAACAACAAAAGTGAGGGAGCAAGACTTACAAACATCAGGGGGAAAGACTACTTTTTAAAGCCCAAAGTAACATTTTCACTCTTTGCACACTCAGCAGCCTGATTCTCTGCAGCTATTGAGAGAAAATAATAGTATGAAAATCTTCATATTGATGAATATCAATAAGAATGAAATATATAAACTGGTTTCAGAGTCATCTTCTAAGGGCTTCTACTTACTAAATATTTTATGTCTTGCTAGCACCATCCAATAGGCTACTCAAAACAACATAATAAGCAGAGAAACTAGGGCCCATAAGAATATTGAGATTATAATAGCTTTTAATCCCTAGATTTTTGTGATTGCAAAAATTTTCATAAGTTCAATTTAGGAGAGCTGCTGAAAATGCTAATTCTGGAAACAGACTGTTCAAGTTCACCCTTAATTTAATTTTTTTATTTAAGTTTGTTAGCACAACTTAGGTATAATAATGACCACAGTCATTACAGGAATTTATATCCATGATATACCTTGATTACTCTCCTCCCTATTTCCGTCCTCTCTTTTCAAATCCTCTTCCCCTCTCCATTCACAGAGCTCAGTTTTCATTTTATTGTTTTTTTCTAATTTTTTGTTTCTCTTCCTTCTTTTTTCCCTCCTTCCTCCCTGTTTCCCTTTTGCTTTTGAACAGTTTCTTCCTATTTCACAATATCTATTGCATAGTTATATTCTTATTTACATGTTCAGTTTCTCCTACCAGAGAGGTAAATGAAATTTATACCTATGTGTCTGATTTATTTCACCTATAATTATGGTCTTGAGGTCCATCCATTTAGCTATAATTGTCTCAATTTTATTTATTTATTTATTTACTTATTTATTTATTGTCCTTTTGAGACAAGGTCTCACTATGCAGTTCAGGCTGGACTTGAGCTGACTTTGTAGCTCAGGCTGGTCTCAATCTTGCAATGATCCTCTTGCCTTAGCCTCCCAAGTGCTGGGATTAAAGGGATGCACACCATGCTTGGCTAATTTTATTTTTCTTTATGACTAATACTCCATTAAATAAAAAAACCCACATCTTTTTTATCCATTCATTGGTTGATGGACATTTGAATTGCTTCCAAGATTTAGCTATTACAACTGTGCCACTATAAACATGGGTGCACATATATTGCTGTGGAATGATGTTTTTAATAATTCTGTGAAGATTACCTAAAAGGGGAATTGTTGGGTCAAATGGGACCACTAATCCTAGTTTTTTTGAGGAAATCTCCACACTGATTGGACCAGCCTACCTTTCCATCAACTGTGGAGAAGGGTTCCTTTTTCCTCACAGCCCTGCCAGCATTTGTTGTTCTCTTGATAATAGTCATTCTTTCTGGAGTGAAATGGAATCTCAGTGTTGTTTTAATTTGCATTTCTTGAATGACCAATGACATTGAACATTTAAAAAAATTTTTTTTTATTTTAAAGAGAATGAAACAAAAGAGGACAGATCTAAGCAGATTAGAACAGAACAATGTAAGCAACACAGCACTTCACAACAAGACAATCGGATATTAACAGTAGCTATCATGTCTCTTTCTTTGAAATACTTGAGCTTAGCTTTACACACAATAATGTCAAACATAACAAAGTAGAATAAACTCAAGAGAATGGAAGTATTCCAAGACATTCTGAACCATATAACCAAAGATGAACAATAGCTGCTATATTATCTCATTTTCCATAAAAATTTTGTTTTTACTATCATGCATATTAAAATCCAATAAGACACAATGTGATGGAACCAATGGTAATAGAAAAACAAAAGCATGATAGGACTTCAGAGCAAGATGATATTAAATCAACACTGGCTACCATACTGTCTTATCTTCAAAGTAACTATTCATATGATCACATATATTAAGATCAAGCAAAACAGAATAAAACCATTCGAATCAATGAATGAAGACATAAGACATCAAAGCAGTATAATGGTGAACCATGATTTCCATAAAATCTTCTGTACTTTTACCATTTCTTACACTAGGGAGACTATGGGGTATTTATACATGTGAGTTTGATTTATTTTACTTATGGGTATAGATTCAAGATGCATCCATTTATTTATAAATATCTCAATGTGATCATTCTTTATAGCTGAGTAGTACTCCATTGTATAAAAGTACCACAATTTTTTTTATCCATTCCTCGGTTGATGGGCACTTAGGTTGTTTCCAATATCTGGCTATTACCAATTGTGCCACTATAAACATGGGTGTGCATATATCACTGTGGTAAGATGTTTTCAGATCTTCTGGGAATATGCGTAAGAGTGGAATAGCTGGGTCAAATGGGACCTCCATCCCCAGCTTTTTGAGGAATCTCCAGACTGACCTCCACAGTGGTTGCACCAGTCTACATTCCCACCAACAGTGCAGAAGAGTTCCTTTTTCCCCACAGCCTCTCCAGCATTTGTTGTTGGTAGTTTTGTTGATCCTGGCCATTCTTTCTGGAGTGAGATGATATCTCAGTGTGGTTTTAATTTGCATTTCTCTAATGACCAATGATGATGAATATTTTTTCATGTATTTATTTGCCATTTGTATTTCTTCATCTGAGAACTGTGTGTTCATCTCGGATGCCCATTTTTGGATTGGGTCTTTGAATTTCGGGTGTCTGATTTTTTTTTAATTCTTTATAAGTTCTAGACAGAAGTCCTTTGTCTGAGGGACAGTTCACTAAGATTTTTTCCCAGTTTGTAGGTTTTCTTTTCACTCTGCTGGAGATTTATTTGGACATGCAGAAACTCTTTAATAAGATATGATACCAGTTATTGATTCTGGGATGTATTTCCCTTGCAGTTTGGTTCTTGTTCATGAATTCTCTACCTACCCCTATGACTTCAAGATTTTTACCTACTTTGACTTGCAACAGATTTAGTGTTTCTGTTTTAATATTTAAATCTCTGATGCATTTGGATTTTAGTTTAGTACATGGTGATAGGCATGGGTCTAATCTTAGTTTTTGGCATATGGATAGCCAATTTTTCCAGCACCATTTATTAAAAAGACTGTCATTCTTCCAGTGAACATGCTTGGCCCCTTTATCAAAGATAAGGTGGTTGAGTGTGTTTGTAGCTGTATCTTCTAATCTATTCCATTGATCTTCAGGTCTGTCTTTATTCCAATAACATGTTGATTTTATTACAGTAGCATTGTAGCATAACTTCAAGTCAGGGATTGTGATGCCTCCTTCCTTGGCTTTGCTGTTTAGAATTGCCTTTGCTATTCTAGGTCTCTTCTGGTTCCAGATGAATTTTAAGAGTGATTTCTCTAGATCTATGAGGTATAATAGTGGTATTGTCATTGGGATTGCATTGAATGTGTGTAACAATTTTGGGAGAATGGCCATTTTTACAATATTTATTCTTCCTATCCATGAATAAGGGGTGTATTTCCATTTTCTGATGTTCTCTTCGATTTCTTTTTTCAGGGTATTATAATTTTCCCTGTACAACTCTTTTACATCTTTTGTTAGATTAATTCCTAAGTATTTCATTTTTTTGGATGCTAGTGTGAAGGGTGTGGCTTCTTTTATTTCTCTCTTGGTGACTTTGTTGTTAGTGTATAAGAATGCTATTGCTTTTTGAGTATTGACTTTGTATCCAGCTGTTTTGATGAATTTATTTATTATATCTAGGAGATTTTCAATGGAGGTTTGGGGGTCTTCTATGTAGAGTATCATGTCATCTGTAAATAATGATAATTTAACTTCTTCTTTTCCAATCTTTACTCCTTTTATTTCCCTCTCTTGTCTAATTGCTCTGGCTAGTATTTCCAGTACTATATTGAATAGGAGCAGTAATAATGGACATCCCTGTCTTGTGCCTGATTTTAAGGTAAAGGCTTTCAGTTTTCGGCCATTTAATATGACACTGGCTGTTGGTTTGTCTTAGATGGCCTTTATTATATTGAGGTAAAGACCATCTATTCCAATTCTCTGTAAGGTTCTTATCATGAATGGGTGCTGGATCTTATCAAAAGCTTTTTCTGCATCTATAGAAATGATCATGTGATTCTTGCTTTTGGCTCTATTGATATGGTGGATTACATTTATTGATTTACATATGTTGAACCATCCCTGCACGCCTGAGATGAATTCCACTTGGTCATGGCGGATAATCTTCTTGATGATTTGCTGCATCCTGTTTGCCAATATTTTATTGAGAATTTTTGCATCTATGTTCACTAGGGAGATTGGCCTGTAGTTCTCTTTTTTAGTTGGGTCTTTCTCTGGTTTTAGTATTAGTGTAATTCTTGCTTCCAGGAATGACTTAGGGAGAATTGCTTCCCTTTCAACTTCATTGAAGAGTTTGAGGAGTGTTGGCATTAAGTCTTCTTTGTATTTCTTGTAGAATTCTGCAGTGAATCCATCTGGGCCTGGGTTCTTCTTTGTTGGTAGGGACTTGATTACATTTTCAATTTCATTCATAGAAATTGGGTTATTCAGCAGTTTTACATCTTCTTGATCCAGCTTTGGTGGTTCATATGTTTCTAGGAATCTGTCCATTTCTTCTGTGTTATCGAACCTATGGGAGTAGAGGTTTTCAAAATAGTTGTTGATGATCTTCTGTATTTCCACAGGGTCGGTAGTGATTTCTCATTTTTCATTCTGTATTGCATGAATTTGAGTCTTTTCTTTCCTTTTTTAAATTAGGTTGGCTAGGGGCTTGTCAATTTTATTTATTCTTTCAAAGAACCAACTCTTTGATTCATTGATTCTTTGAATTGTTTTCTTAGTCTCTATTGCATTAATTTCTGCTCTGATCTTTATAATTTCCTCCCTTTTTTTGGCTTTGTGCTTGGCTTGCTCTTCTTTTTCTAGATGTTTCAGGTTTAATATCAGGTTGCTTATTTGTGTTCGTTCTGTTTTCCTAATGTGGGAACTCAGTGCAATAAATTCTCCTCTGAGGACCACTTTCATTGCATCCCACAGGTTCTGGTAAGTTGTATTTGTATTTTCTTTTGCTTGTAGATATGGTTTAATTTTTTCTTTAATTTCCTCTGTGACCCACTGATTGGTCAAGAGTGTATTATTGAATTTCCATTTGTTTATGTGGTTTTTGAGGTTACTTTTATCATTAATTTCCAGTTTCATGGTGCTATGATCCGATAACATGCATGGGATAATTTCAATTCTTCTGTATTTTCTGAAATATGTTCTGTGGGTTAGTATATGGTCTATTTTAGAGAATGTCCCATGTACTGGTGAGAAGAATGTACATCCTGATGTTGTTGGATGGAACACTCTGTATACATCTATCAAATCCATTTGTTCACAGGTGTGATTCAGTTCTGTTATTTCTTTGCTGATTTTCTGTCTAGTTGATCTATCCCTTTGTGTCAATGGTGTGTTAAAGTCCCCTGTTATAATTGTGTTATTGCCTATTTGATTTTTCATTTCTGTTAATACTTGCTTTGTGTAGTTGGGTGCTCTGGAATTTGATGCATATATATTTAAGATTGTTATCTCTTCCTCTTGCAGTTTTCCCCTAACTAGTATGTAGTGACCTTTATCTCTTTGGACCATTCTTGGTTTGAGATTCACATGGTCTGCAAACAGAATAGCTACCCCTGCTTTTTTTTGAGTTTCTGTTGCATGGAGTATTGTTTTCTATCCTTTGACTTTCAGTCTATGAGTTTCCTTTTGGGTTAGATGGGATTCTGGTAGACAGCATATGGTTGGATGTTGTTCTTGATCAATTCTGCCAGTCTGTTTCTTTTAATTGGTAAATTGAGGCCATTTACATTAATGGTTATAACTGTCATATATTGGTTTATTGTTGACATGTTATCTTTCTGATGTTGTATCTTAGCTTTCCATTCTGTTTGTCTGTCTTGTTTAGTGGTTTTTTCCTATGTGTATCTAGAATGTCTTTCAGTATTCTTTGTAGGTTTGGTTTGGTGATCATGAAGTTCTTCAGCTGTTCTTTGTCATGGAAGTATCTTATTTCTCCATCCATTTTGAAGGACAGTTTTGCAGGGTACATCAGTCTGGGTTGGAAGTCATATTCTTTAAGGATCTGAAAAACTTCACTCCATGCTCTTCTTGACTTCATTGTTTGTGTTGAGAAGACCACTGTGATTCTGATAGGTTTTCCTTTATAGGTGACCTGTCTTTTCTCTCTATCAGCTTTTAATATTCTGTTCTTATGCTGGATTTCTGGGATGGTGATTATTATATGTCTGGGTGTAGTTTTGTTTTGGTTATGACTATTTGAACTTCTATATGCCTCACTAATCTGTATGTCAGTTTCCATATTCATGTTTGGGAAGTTTTCAGCTATTACTTCTGTAAATAGCCTCTTGATATCATTTGTGTTTTCCCCTTCTTTTTCTTTTATCCCTATTAATCTTATATTGTTTTTCTTTGCATAATCTTGCAGCTGTTGAATCATTATTTCTTGATTTCTTGTTATTGTTAGAAGATCTTTCCTTTCCTGTTCACTAGCTGCAATCTTATTTTCGAGGTCTGAGATTCTATCTCCACTTTTGTTGAGGTGATTTCTGCAACTTTCATTAGAGTTTTTGCTTTCCTGTATATCTCTTTGAATCTGCTTAATGCATTCTGTTTGTCTCTTAAACTGTTCATTCTGGGATTCTATCATTTTGTTTTGTTCCTCTAATTGTTTAGCTGTGTCTTTGTTGGATGCATTCAGTATTTCTTTCACCACTTTTATCATTTCTTCTTTTACCTGGGAGAATATTTCTGATTTGAGTTCCCTCATAGCTTACTGTACTTGCTTCTTTATTTCAGTTGATATCATTTCATACATTTCAGGTGTATGTGTAGTATTTTCTTCTATGTACATGGCTCCTATTTCTTAGGATGGGCTGGAGGTTTGAGATTGCATTTTGGTCTTTTGTTTTGTCCTTTTCCTGTATTTCCATGTTTCCAGCAATATTCCAAAGCTTTCCCTTGTGGCACGGCACTGGCTTGGCTCCCCCTTTGGTGGGCCTGGCTCCCCTGGTTGAATGAAGGTCACTGGGCACAGTCCACTCAAGCCCACAGAACCTCTGGAGCCTAGTCCATTGACCCAAGGGGGCTGGGCAGGCACCCAGCCGTTGGTATCAAGGGTCCCAAACCCTTCTGGGTCTGCCCTGGCAAGCTGGTACTTGCCTTATGGTGCGCGGCGCCAGCTTGTGTCCCCCTTCAGCTGGTCTGATTCCCCTTGTTGAATGAAAGTCACTAGGCGCAGTCCACTCAAACCTGTGAAACCTCTGGAGCCCAGTCCAGTGAGCCAAGGGGGCTGGGCAGGCACCCAGCTGCCGGAATTGATGGTACCAAACCCTCTGAACATTTTTTCATATATTTATGTGCCATGTACATTTCATCTGAGAAGTGTGTATTCATGTCAGATACCAATTTTGGTTTTCAAAGACCCATATTTGGTCTTTGAATTTCGGGGCCATGATGTTTTTCAGTTCTTTATATGTTCTAGATATTAGTCCTTTGAGGAACAGCTAGCATAAATTTTTTTCCCACTCCGTGGTCTATCCTTTCACTCTGTTGGTGATTTCTTTTGCTGTGCAAAAGTCTTTGCCTATACCTACATTGTCCAGAGATCTTTCTATTCTATCTTCTAGCAGATTCAGTGTTCAAGTTCATCCTTAATTTTATGACTTACTAGCTCAGTGACCTTGGCCAAGTTAATTAATTGTATTATCTTAAAATGGGAGCAATTGTAAAATCTTCCTCGCTGAATAGTTTTAGGAATGCTATGGAACACATACATATATGTGTGTATAGTGTTTCAAACAGTGCCTAGCACAAGTAAGTTTTCATTAAATGTGTCCTGTTACCATTTCTCAATTTCTCTGGTCCCCTGCTGAGAATATACGCTAGATGATGATGGGAAGTCTGGAGATTCTTCAGTTCACCCCTTAGTGGGTCCAAATTAGCTACATAAGAGAGCTACCAGCTGCTTTAAAGGACTTAATTTGCTCCCAAGCTATTTTATTGCTATTAAAGACTTGCCAATTTTTAAAGACATTTGAAATGCCATAATGTTGGCAAAATTCTTTCACTGGAGGTGACAGTCATACCCTAAGCCTGTTGGACCACTTGAATTAGTTAATCACTGTGCCCTTTGGGCTTGCTACAACTTTTTTTTCTTTGTAATAACACATAGCTCTCACTATTCAAATTAGATACTTTCTGATGTAGTATTAATAATCTAGTTTATATTTGTAAGTTTCCATTTAGTAAAGGCAATGAGAAAGACCACACTGAAATTGCATTTCAAAAATCTTGTATAAATTCACTCCCATTCTTTTGTAATTTGCATGACAAATAAAAATAGAAAAGAAACAGATTATAGTTTCATCAATGCTTGCAACCTTACCTCAATTAACAAGAGAGAGAGAGCTGAATATAAAGTCCTAGTTCATTTACTTATAAGCTATGTGACCTTGTCTAACCTCTGATCATGTGAAAAATAAGAATACTAGTACCTCCATCACTGACTTTTCATAAAGATTAAAAGATTCTATGTAAACTGCTCACACAGCTTCGACATATAACTTCTCGATTACTGTTATTGTTCCAGGATGATGATGGTTCACCAACACAATTTCCATTTCTAGAATATTCTTTGTCTTTATCCAATCACTAGTATAATATTCCCAAGGTTACTTCCACTTAACTAATTTTGTAAAACTAGTGAACCTTATTTATTGAGTACTGAGCATGTTGGGTATTTTAATGTGTATATTCTTATTTTCACAGATAAATTATTTTTGCTACAGAAGTTAGTGACTTTACCTCAGCCACTCAGCCTGCAGATGGTAAAGTTGCCATTGTATGGTTGGTGCCTATGCTAGTTTTCATATTCATTGGGGTGGGGAGACTCTTACGTAGTCAACACCTGGTCAACATGGTTGAGTCATCCTTGGCAGCAACAGCCCAGGGAAAGTGATTATTCCCTTTCAAAATGTAATCCAGATCTCAGCCCTATTTCTCAGGGATTAATAACAAGCTATTTCTTCTTGGAAACTATGCAAAGATCATTATAAATCACAAAATAAAATTTTGATTTTAATATATCATTTTCCAGTTGAAACATCTACTTTAGATTGAATCTTAAGTGAGAGAAATAAGTATCACCAGTAAAGAAAATATGTCCTATATAGATACTATACCTTTTCATTTCCTGTTTCAACAGATATGTCATTTCAGCACCCAAAGTATTCCTTGTTGGAGCATCTGAAAATATTGTAATTCAAGGTTATGGATACACTGAAGCATTTGATGCAAAAATCTCCATAAAAAGCTATCCTGATAAAAATTGTAGTTATTCTTCTGGCTATGTTCATTTATCCAAAGAAAATAAATTCCAAAGCTCTGCAATCTTAACAGTATGTACTTATCATCATATATATGATATTTAATTTAAGTAAGAAATTAATCATGTGCCAATATGTGGTTCTTACTTAGATTATTCTCAGGAATGATAATCTGAGTAAACAGACAATCCTAAACTGTAATGCATGTAATGTTCACATTCTTATTGAAAAATAAAATGTTACTTCTGGGCCTGATGGCACAGACCTGTAATCCCAGCTCCTTAAAAGGGTAAGGCAGGAGAATCAAAGGGTTGAGGCCAGTCTGTGCAACTTAATGAGACACCATATAATTTTTGTTTTCTTAAAAGGTAGAAGATGTAAAACAATGCTATGAAGAACACTTAACTTGCCTAGCATGCAGAAGGCTCCAGGTTCAATTCCATGTACCTCCTTCCCAAATTGTACCAATGTGAAAATATTTGAATATGAACTTAAAATACTTTCTTGTTATGAAAATTATCATTACAAAGAAACTAAGAAATAAGAATATTCATGTTGGTCTGTAGTGCATTGTTCATAAATATCTATAGATGCACTTTAACATGCTTGTTTAATCCAATAGTCTATAATTATAGCTTTGAAGTAAAATTATTCATTGCTAGAATGAACAGCTGTCTTTGACAATACACAATTAATAGAAAGAATAAGCTTGATTAACTAACTTCTTCTATTAAGATGTAGTATTTATTGGTTAGAGAACCACATGCAATTCATGTCTTACTAAAAATCTGATACTCAATGAAGGATCAGAAAAATTACAGAATATCAGTGTTGGAATGATCTCTGGGGTTCACTTAAGAGGATCATACAAATTAATGATATTGTAAGAATTTGATTTTATCTCAGCATTAAAATGTATCTTTGTTTGGTGTTGTGCCACGGTTTCCTTTTAAGTGTAAATCCACTGGCTAGGGGATCAGATTTTATTTCTTATGTTTAGGTTTTAAAGTTCATCTTTGTTCTGTGCTTTGCTTCTTAAAATTGGAAAAAGAAGCATGGTGGTACACATCTGTAATTCCAGCACTCTGGGAGGATGAGGCAGGAGAATTGTAAGTTTGAGCTCAGCTCGGGCAATTTAAAAACTTAGGGAGATCCTGTCTCAAAATAAAAAATGAGGAGTCTGGAGATGTAGCTCAGGGACCAGCCCCAAGTTCAATCCCCAGTGCACACAAGCGAGGTTGGGAGGAGAGAGTGGGGGCTTATAGATACCTGAAAAGCAATACAAGTGCAGAACATCTATGGATTTATATAGTTTTCCAAATTTCTACAGTAATTTCACATACATAAATTCATAGAAGATGGCTTTAGTGATTTTTATTCCATGTTTCCAAAGCTTAAACACTCACAAATTCTTTTTCCTTTTATTACACATTAGATTCATATGGCATTGAACAATATCAATTTTGCACAAAAACTGAGGAGTTTGCATCTACCTTGTGGGAGTAGAAGTGTGTGCTGTAATATAAAGTGTCTAGAACATCAGTCAAGGTTTTAAACAGAGGAAATAGAAAGCATAGATTCATCCAGTGAGCTGATTAAGGGAAGATTTCTTATAGGCTTCTATAGTAGTCTTTTCACTAAATGTGTGTAAAATTTAGGACATGTAGAACAAATAAGACTTTCAGTTACTTACCGCTACATTGTAGTTATAATATTAGACATCAAAGGAATTTGGACAAAATTAATGTGCTCTTCTGCCTTCTGTACCACTTTTTAAATGATAAGATATGTACACTTATTTTTACTATAATGATACTACAGTGGTTTCTGGAAAGTTAACATACCCTATAATCTTAGAATTAGTTTACTTTTTCTCATCAATGTTTTCTTTTACAGATACAACCTAAACAATTGCCTGGAGGACAAGACTCGGTTTCATATGTGTATCTAGAAGTTGTATCAAAGCATTTTTCAAAATTGAAGAAAATTCCAATAATCTATGATGATGGATTCCTATTTGTTCATACAGACAAACCTGTTTATGCTCCACATGAATTAGGTAATTAAATGCTTTTCTCTTGAGGGAGAAACTGATTCTGTATTGCAGAACACCCGAAATTAAGTGGAGACAGATTTCCAAGCTGCTCAAAAGATTCTCAATTCCTAATGGCTTTTATATTTTCAAATAAAGCTTTAATTTTAAATTTATAGAGAATTTGCTAATTGCAAAATCAACATTACATTATCTGTCCTATCAGTTATTTTCAAATAGGAAAAAAAATTTTAAACATCATAAATATTATATTAGAACTTATTAAACAAACAAAGGACTTAACTGCAAACAATTTTGGCAAGGGAAGCTAAGTTATTATAGATCCATGTCCATGAAAAAGTTCATTGATTCTGGAGTTAATTACCAAACCAGGAAAACTAAAGAATAAGTTGGTCACAAAAAAAATCCATGGGTATTAGTTTTCAGAGGACTTGGACCGAAGAAAGTATCTGTTAAAACACTTTCAATACACAGCTCTTTCGTTAGAAGGGGAAAGAGAAGAACAGATCATTTTCCTCTGTTGGAGGTGTACTGTCCTCAGAAAGGACAGGCCTAGGTAGCTTGAGGATTTGGGTATCAGCTTAGACAGAATGTCATATCCAGAGTAGTATCATCCCTTGACTCCAAGGAGGAGACTTGGACAAGATAATAGCCTCTGCTCATAAGGCCTAGGTCCTTTTAAACTTAATCATACCTAGAGACAAGTGTAACCTTCTCATTGTCCTCTTTCTATATTAGAGGATGCTTCATCAATTGGATATTGTTCACATTGTTCACACTTAGCATCATGAGTCATTATTCTAATAAGTAGTCTAATACTAAGAGCCAGGGACCCTTCTTAGTTATCTAAGCTTTCCTTGATGACTACTCCTTTATTGCTTCTTTATCAGGATTTTACTATAAAAAGATAAGGTAACCTCATCTGTTCTAATCATAGAAGAAAACTGAAGAAATTCCTCTAAATATTATAGGCCCATTGGTGAGGGGTAGTGAAATATAGTGGTTAAAACAGGCTCTAGAGTCAGCAGATCTTGGTTCAGATCCCAGCTTAATCTGTTATTAGCTATGTGAACCTGTGTGAGTTAGACTCTCAAAGCTCCATGTTTGTCATCTGTTAAAGAAAGATAATAATAAAACTCACCTGATAGAATTGCACAAACTAAGTGAATTCATACATTTGAAGCCCTTAAAATAGGGAGCACACAATAAATACTAGGAAATTGTTTTCCATTACTGTGTAATCTGTAGAATAGTACTAAGTCTTATTTACCCAAACAAAAAGGAATTACTTAAAAGTAACTTTTAAAAATCAATCAAATCTTGGTTTATGGCTCTAAAATCCTGAGTGACAAAATTTTTCAATGGATATTTTTGCTTATTAATTCATCACTTCACAAACATTCTCATCACTATAAGTAACATTACAATCATTATTACTCTTTCGTATCATCTACTCCATTATTATCAATTCTATAACTCTTACCACCTATTGAAACTTTTTCTAATAACATCATCCTTACCAAATTTTCCTTTCCATTTTATTATTTCTATTTCTTTTCAGGCCTCTTTGCTGGCTTATGGCCATTGTTCATCCCTTAAAAACAGTTGTTGCCCTCAATGGCAATTTTCTAACTCTCATTTTTCTTCAGACAATATCATTTACTCCTGTGATTTCTTTTGCTAGCTATACAATGTATTGATAAGCATCAGATATATAACTTCCATTATGATTTCCAGAGTTGTATCTAGCAGCACACTTAGCATTCTCTATCCTGGTGTTTCGCTTCCTCATTACCTCAAAGACATGCTCAAAACTTCCTTTCTCTTCTTAACAATTTTCCTGTTAGTATGTGTTTATTAATTATTTCAGTGGTATAGATAAAAATCTAGCTTTTTGCACAGGTAAGAATCAAATCCAACATGTTGTACATACTAGACAACTGATCTGTGTCTGTGTCCCAGAATTGTTTCCTGTTGACTTCATTTTTCATCTGAATATCCTTGAAGGAATTTTGGTGTTGTGAGCATTTTTAGGATAAAGGCTGGACTCTCCAAGACTTTATAAAGGACATTAGAATATTGTCCCAAATACTTCAGTCACACACAGCCTGTGCCCTGATTTCTTTCTCAGCTTCATCATCTGCCACGAGTCCTCCCAGCTTGGGCCTCAAGTCAAACTGGCTTCATTTCAGTTGCTCACTCCACTTTTTTTCTCATCCACATCAAGGCCTACCTAACAATGTGCTTTGCCCAGAACCTTCCTCTCCCCCTTTGTCTTGTTAACCCCTTACTGTACCTTTTCTGTGATCCCAGAACCCTGAAGGGAGCAGCCTTTCCTGACCTAGCTCTCCTTTGCAGATTCAAATCCACCTCCTCTGAAGGCCAGGGAGGCTCACTCCTGGCCTGAGTATATTCATAAGGTAGGAGGGAGGATTCAAGTTGGGATACAGGTGTGAGAAAGAGAGAGCAGAAGGTAAGATATTTATTGAGCCTATCGCTTTCATCTTCTGTACTTATTAAGGTTAGTTTTCATGTGGCTTCTTGGTAAAGATTTGCATAAAATATTGAGCCTCTAGGAGATATTGGGTTCATGGTGCAGATCTGTTTTATTATGTGGGCAAAATTTTGGTCATGAAATAATTTGAGCATCTGCAAAACCCAAGAGAGATTGCTATGTGCTACTGGAAGAGACTAGATCAGTACGTATCAAACAACTACCAGTTAAAAGCTAAACATCTTTTGTTTAAAAAGCAGGGACTTACTGACAGAAAGAAATGGTAGAGAACTAACAGCGCTAAATCCTGCTGTTATTCTTTTCACGAGATATCAATGATAGAATTTGCTCAATAAATATAATAAAACCACGCAATTCAAAGTTCTTTTTTATTTTAAATAAAATAACTTTATTAAACCAAAAATTTGCATACTACACAATCCAAAATTTTAAAACACGAGACTCAACAGATCTTAGTACCCAGACAAAGCTGTATAATCAATCACAACCTCAATCAAACCCAAGTCACTTTTACTTTCTCAAAGATGTCTTTTGTAATAAGAACTAACTTGAAGCCTTGTTGATTTTCATAAGTGGAAGAGTATACAATGTCTAAACAAACTCTCAATTTTCCATTCAAATCTTTAGCCCTAATAGAAGACAGTATTTTTTTTATTTTGAAAAGAATAAAACCAAATGAGAAAGAAAACAAAATGGGGTCATTCAAAACAAAAGGATGGACATAGTACATGATTTAAAACCATAATACAAGGTGATCTACAATGGTTACTATGATGTCTCTTGTTATCTTCAATAGAATTGCCCATATCATCAGGCACAGTAAAATTGAACATAGCAGTACAGAACAAAATCAATAAAAACAAAGCATTGGAGACATTATAGGACTTCAAAAGTGGGTAATAGTCAAACCAGAATGGGTATACTAGTGAGTCTTATTATAGAAGATAGTACTTTATACTCCCATATAACCACCACTGCTTTGGTACTATAATATTAATGATAAAAAATAGCATATATAATTAATTTTGTACTACGGACATGTTCTCAAAAATTCATATGTAAACATTTCAATAAACTCTATTTTGAATTCTAAAAGTAGCTCTTTAAAGAAATTCAAGAGTAGTCTCTTTAACAAGATTTCTTAGTAATGATATTACTAACATTTTCTTTCTTTTAAATGTGTATTCTGTATATATTGAGGTTTAAAAATGAGGTTTAGCTCTTTAAGGATGACTGTTTAAAAAAATCAAAATACTCTTGTGTTTAGCAGAGCTTTTAACTATATCAATTATTCTTACAGTAAAAGTTAGAGTCTATTCCCTGAATTACTTGGTGCCAGCCAAAAGAGAAACTGTCTTAATTTTCATAGTAAGTATTTTTCTATTTTAAAAATATTTTGTCTCACTTTTTAGGACCCGACTTCACACTACACTAATTTCTTCCATATCCCATAAATTATTAAACATTTATCATAATATAGCATTATAGATCTATAGCTCTACAAATAGACATATTTTTAAAAAATATAAAAATTAAATCCTAACAATTTGATGGATTTAGAACCAAGTCATTGGATTATTTTTAAAGCAATTCATCAAGAAATAATTGAATATTGGCTGGGGATTTAGCTTTGTGGCTTAAGCTCCTGCCTGGCAAGTGCAAGGTCGCTAGTTCAATCCCCAGTACAAAAAAAAAAAAAAAAAAGAATTAATTGAATATCTATTATGTACCAAATCTTTAACTGTATAAATTAAGACAAAGAACTATAATCCATGCTATTTACTTTTAAGGAGTTCAAAGTTTAATGGCTATTATATTAATATTTGTGGAAAATTTGGCTACACTTTGAGGTTATCATTTATCAAATATGACAAGAATTACAGATGGCCATAATATGGTCTTACTGAATTTGTAAGTGTGTAATTAATCCCATAGTTTTAAGATGTTTTCACATCTAAATTTTTGTGTGTGTGTGGAGAAATAAAATATCACAACTTGCTGTAATTGCTCACTTATTAACAATAGGTGTAATAGTAATGGCTTTTTGCTATAAGTTGCCGTATCTTTTTGCTACTCAAATCAACAAACTTAGAGTGCAACGTACAAAAGATACTATACATATTGTGATATAACCCAAATAATGTATGTAATGAGGCAAATGGTACAGGAGGTCAAAGGGAAAACAAAATATGGCTGAGAATGAGGAGAGATATAATCCTTACCTGCAACAGAATAACTAAGGGAAACTTTGATCTGAGTTTTCTCACTGAAGGAAATTCATACAGATTTTATTAAAATAATGAAGACCATTCCATACATTAAACAGCATGAATTAATCTATGGGAACAGGAAGAACGTAAGAATAGGTAGTAAAAAAGGAGAACAGTAAATAAACTGCAAGACGGAAAGAACATCTGTAAGAGAACTAAGCAAAGCAACTTCACCTTGAATGCTCATTTTTCCATTGGTGAATACCAGGGGTGTGGAGATAGGCTCTTTAGTCTGTCTCTGTGGCTGACTTTGAGCAGTGCAGCCCTGGTACTACAGACAGAGGAGGATGGAGGAAGCCAATTCCAGATTCACAGGAAGATTGTTTCAGACATTGCACTCAGTGGGAGGTAGGATGAAGAACAAGCCGAAGCTCCTTAGCGACAAGTGCCATTCTTCAGCATACGCTTTTCAATATTTTACAACTTGTAATTCAAGAACAAAAGTACCTTAAAATTTCAACTATCAGTTTTGCTTATGGTATGGCTGTTTTCTTCAATCTCCATCTGTTTAAGGAAAGTCAAAACCTTATCTCGATAATTTGCTAAACTGAAAAACAACCTTATAGTTACGCTTTACGGAAACTCTCAAGTTTTGTTAATCATCTTGAGGGTTGTATCAAGCTCAAAGTGTCATACTGTACATTTATCAAATGTCTAGATAAAAAATACAGTTTATAGAACATTTACTTTGAGAAAACTTCACATTGGATTCTAGTATTTATAAATCCTAAGCTTTATAAATAACACTTAGCTTATTAAAACATTGATTATTTTATTAATATTTTCTTGTACTTCTTTTTAAAATTGTAGAATAGAGAGTGCAACCTCATCGGGATAATAGACTAGGGAAGGTACAGAAAAGATGGAGGGAAGTGGCTTTAAATTTGCCTTCCATAACATTTAACTGAATTTTGTTTTTCAGACTTAATCTGAAGCCATGAATATTTGTTGGTAAATGATCTTGTAGGTCAAAGAATACGTGTGTGTGTGTGTGTGTGTGTGTGTGTGTGTGTGTGTGTGTGTGACTCTATGCTTTGAGGGCTGCTACCATTAGAATATGCCTCCCTCTCCCCAGATCACAGGCTGCATTCTTAATTTCCAATATGGTATCTGGTGGAAGGTGCTTAGGTCATGGAGGTTCAACCTTAGGGATGAATTTAGTCTTTTCTCATTAGAGTGAGTCATTCTCTGCAGACAGCTTTGTCATAAAAGTGAACTCTTACACATGGGCTTGCTCTCTCTTCCTGTATTTCACCATAAAATGAAGCAGGAAGCAGGCCCTGTCTGACACCACTGCCATTCTCTTAGACTTCCCAGCCTCCAGAGGTGTGCATCAAAATGATCTTCTATTCTTTGTAAGTTATTCACACTCAATATTCTTTTGTAGTAACAGAAGATGAATTAAGGCAATTGCGTGACTTTTATTCAAAGGATCCTGAAGGAACAGAAGTGGATGTAGTAGAAGAAAATGATTATTCTGAAATTATGTCTTCTCCTGAATTCAAGATTCTACCTAATCCAAAGTATGTGTAAATATTTGTTAATTTTTTTTTCTTTTTCCTTTTTCTTATTTATTTATTTAGGGGTTTTAAAAAGTGTATCTAGAGCTTTAACTTGTAAAGCAGATAAGCAATCAGATGGAATCATGTAGGGCTAACAAAGGGTGTTACAAATGGGGATAGCAAAGTCTTTGTAAGTCTAGTAAACAGGTAAGCTCAGTTTCTGGCATTAAAAAAAAAAAAAAAGCAATTTCCTGCCCAGTACATTAGTAGTCCAGCTACTTGGGAGGCTGAAGGCAGAGGTCATTTATTCTGGGCCAGCTTAGGCAACAAACTGCCCCCTCCACAGCTAAAATTAAAAAAAAAAGGAAGAAATATTAACCCAGACTTCTCATTCATTTTATTTATATACAGAAATAAAATTTGGAAAGGGAGATATTCCCAGTCTTACTCTTTTTTCTTTCTCTCCCCATCAAAACCAATAATTCCTGCCTCTGATGGAATCTAATATGCTGTGTAAAATACTGGTATTGTCTCATTCCCTGCTCTGAGAGATATAAAATAAGGTTGTTTTTGTTTTTTTTGTTTTTTTTGTCTCCTCCTCTCCCTCCCCATCTTTCTTCTCCTTCTTCTATTCAGCCTCACGTGAAAACATTTTAAGAACATTTTTAAATAGGGTTCCATGTAGCACATGGCTAGTGACAGACAAATCACAATAGAAGAGATGCAAAATAGAAAGCAAGAATCACATTTCTTCCTTTCAAAGATTAGAGCAGGATGTACAAGTCAAAAGCAAAGCACCTAAAAGTGGCTACAATATAATTTTAACACAAAATCTTTTATGGTCATTTTCCTTTGCCTCATGGAGAAGAACTATCAGTTAGTTCATTGTACTAGTATTTTTTTTTCTAAAAAAGTGGGTTGGAATTGGCAAATTTAGATAATTTGGATAATCAAAGAATTGTATACTTTCTTGAAAATTCCATAAGCTTGACACTACAGAATTGAACGGATTCCTTTACTACAACCTTAACTTGTTCACCTTCAAAGACAAGACTTTGTCTTGTGCCACTTGTCCAATGGCAGATCATGGGTCAGCCATGGGAGTCCATGATGACCAGTACCTTCGCACCTCAGTACCTATGCACCTGTTTTCCCTTCTGTTTAGAATCCACTCACTTTGCTCCTCTCACGGTGAGCTTTTCATCTTTAGGATCCTGGGAAAATGCTGCTTTGCAAAAAGGCTGCTCCTGAGCTAGATCTAATGTAACCCCTACTTTCTTTTCTCTCCATGTCTTGTGTATCTTCTCTGTGAAATTTACCTAAATGCTGAAATTACTTATTTATTAATTTGCTTTCCTTTTTATTCCCCCATTAGATTATAAACTACTTGAGAGCCAGGGGCTTTGTCTGTATTGCTTTTTTTTGTTTCTCACCTCTTTAACATAATGCATATTTGTTGAGAGCTTTTTGAAATAATGATGATAACAGTAATAATATTAGCATAATGACAGTGGAGAGATTAAGTTATTTAGATGTTAATTATTGGCCCATTAATAAAAATTATTTCAAAAAGAGTATCTTAAATTTCCAAGTTAATATGTTAGGGATTTGTGAGGGCCAAGGAAAATAACATCGGACTAGGGGTAAAGGTAATAAACAAATGAATAGTGTTAATAACATAATACTCTCATTCATTGACAACATTACCAGTCTTTAAGGTCAATATTATTTCTCTCACTTCACAAAAGTCACTTGCTTGAATCACAACTGCTGGTCAATGGAAAAGTAAAAATTTGAACTTTCATGGACCATTAACTCTGTGAAGACCACAGCTCTTCCATCTTGTTTATTCTCTATTTTCAGTTCTTTTTTTTTTTTTTTTTGGTCTTTTTTTCAGACAGGGTCTCACTATGCAGTTCAGGCTGGCCTTGAGCTCACGTTGTAGCCCAGGCTGGTCTCGAACTTGCAAAGATCCTCCTGCCTCAGCCTCCCAAGTGCTGGGATTACAGGCGTGAGCCACCATGCCCGGCTTATTTTCAGTTTTTAATTGAGTGGTAGGAACAAAAAATTTGAATAAAGGTCATTAAGAAGGTCATTTTCGAGGGCTGGGGATTTAGCTCAGCAGCATAAGTGCCTGCCTTGCAAGCAGGTGGTCGTGAGTTCGATCTCTAGTACTGATAAAAAAAAAAGGTCATTTTCCTCCTTAAACAAGCCATATTTTTTTCTCTAACTATAAGTTCACTTAGGTGAGAGGTAAAGGTTATCATTCATATATCTTGTTTCTAGATAATTATGTATTTCTCATGTATTGGGTTTTTAGCATTATCTTAGTAGCATAATTAAGCTCT
Source organism: Hydrochoerus hydrochaeris (assembly GCA_004027455.1). Lineage (NCBI taxonomy): Eukaryota > Metazoa > Chordata > Mammalia > Rodentia > Hydrochaeridae > Hydrochoerus > Hydrochoerus hydrochaeris. The sequence goes on along the minus strand of PVLA01001201.1, from coordinate 260,186 downwards.
GGGATTAAGTAAATTCTTAAGTTATCATCAGTTTCTCAAAGGTAATGATTATATTTAAAAAAACACATGAAAAACTAAAATCCAGAAAATGCTCAATAATTTCAGTTTATTACTTAAAAATTCCTTCCAAATAAAATGCTTACTTAGACTACATATATCTAAATACAGTCTAATAACTTTAAGCCACAAACTAGTAAATTTAAAATAGGAATTTATTGGATTTCCTCTGGGTGAATTAAAAATGTTTTATGACATCTATAATTTTAAGTATTTTACTTCCATAGATACGGCATGTGGACAATTAAAGCTAAATATAAGGAGGACTTTTCAACAGCTGGAACCACCTACTTTGAAATCCAAGAGCGTGGTAATTTCTGACGATAGTGCTTACCTATAAAAAGTGTTGGCAATAATTCTTTTCATTAATGTGTCTAATGCGAATCACTTCTACATGAAGGAGGCAAGCTTTTGGAGTGGTTGGAAGTTGTGGTTGCAGGTGGGAAGTGGGGAGGTGGTGATGGTTTGAATTCCTAAGTTTAGGTCCACTTGGCCCAACGCTAAGCTTCAGCACATTGCCAACACATGGACTTGTGTCCCTCGTCATACCAATGGAAGAGATCTAGTTCCTTGAGGAACTTGACTTGTTAGGTCCTCTCTAGAATTATAATTTCAGGAGAAATGAGGCATGAAATTTGTTGAACCTAGTGATACAAATAAATGATTCACTCAAGTCTTCTAATCAGTGACAGAGCAAAGACTGTTGGTCTTTGTGCCTAGTCCAGTGCTATTTCTTTTTCTGGATCACAAATCTCTAATGTTAATTTGAAATTTTAACGTATTTTTTATTATTAAATTAATCATATGAATGGGCTGATAATATATAGTTTAGAGTAAACATTTTTGAAGTATTTAACAACAGTATCTGTGTGCTCTGTTACCAAATTTACCTTCTGATTGAAGCTTGTTTCTGTGTGTGTGTGTGTGTGTGTGTGTGTGTGTGTGTGTGTGTGTGAAAAAGTCTTGCTACATAGCTGCAGGTTGGCCTTGAACTAGTTATATAGGCCAGACTGGCCTCAGATTCCAGAGATCCTCCTGCTTCAACCTCCTACTCCTGGCATAACAAGCATGTACCACCACACTGGGCTTAAGGTTATTTTATACATCCCATAACACATAACCTAACTGGCCTCCCTGATTCTGGGTGCTTTTGCTACTTTTGCTATACATCTTCAGTTCATCCACCCTCCTCCCCAGAAGCTGCCTTCATCATTCATCACTAGGCTGTCTCCTGGACCACTGTAAAGCCTTCTTGTTGATGTTTCTGCTATAAAGTTATCTCTCTTGTATTAGCCAGAATGATTTTTGAAATCCAAGTATCATCATATTATTTTGTGATGAAAAGTCCTTAATAGCTCTGTTAATGACAATCAAAATCTTTATTTTTGAGCTGATCCTTGCCTGGTTCCCCTTCAGCCTTATTTTATTCACTCTTAAGGTCATTTGCTTGCAGCACGGGTGGCTTTGCACAAGATGTTCTCTCTCTGCCCTCAGTCAACTCTTGATAAGGTCTCATGTTAAAAGCCACTTACTCATAGGACTTCCTTGAGTGCTTGCTCCTGGGTAGGATCTGCTGTACTTCTTGGTATCAGTGCTCATCACTGTGGAACAGATGTTTATGCATGCAATTATTTACTCATGTATGTCTTCCCTTTTGACTGTGAATTCACGAAGGACAGAGCTTGTGTCTGTCTTGTTCACTGGTGTAGTTCTGTTAGTAGGCACACGCCTGCTTCACAGTAAGCAGGTGTCCAGTAGATGGATGAAATAATCCCTGTGCTTCATATCCTGGAGAAAACACACTTGCTTTGGTCTTCAATCCCGTAAGTCTAGGGCAACAAAATCACTGTTCTTTTACTTCTAGTCTTCACCATTTAGGAAACAGTCACCCATATATGAAATTATTTCTCCCACTTTCTCTGTGTTTCTATCTTTGTTTATGCTCAATAACAGGTTCACCCAATCACCTGGTTTTCTTCTAAGTATAGGCTATTAGAATCCATGCCTCTCATATTCTGAGTTAGCATGAAGAGAAGATGGTTCCATTACAACAGATTAAATTATGTTCTCTTGGGCTAGAAAGGAAAAAACAAAACACAGCTTTTTTTTCCCCCTAAGTTTTACTTTGTCTTGATATTCTTTTTTTATGTGCTAGTTCCATGGTATATGTGCTTTATTGAGTTATTAATCTCCATTTGATTTTTTATAATTTAATTATCAGTACAATTTAGGTATATACAATAATCATATTCATCATACTGAATTTGAACCTGTATGTGATATACCTTTATTTGCATATTTTTTCTCCCATTCCCCTCCCCTCCTTATTTAATGAGCTTTGTTTCCATTTTATCCTTCTTTTCTCATTTTTTCTTTTGCCTTCCTTTCTTTACTCCCTCCCACCCATAGTTCCCATTCCTTTTGAAAAATTTCTTCTTAGTTCATAGTATCTGTTATACAATTTGGTTCTTACACTTTCAGTTTCTCGTACCAGAGAGACAATGTGGTATGTACAACTGTGTCTGATTTATTTCACTCAAGAGTATAGTCTCAACATCACCCATTTAGCAATAAATGTCTCAAATTATCCTTCTTTATGGCTGAGTAACACTCCATTACATATTTTTTAAAAACCCTACATCTTTTTATCCATTCACTGGGCATTTGGGTTGTTTCCAATATTTAACAAACTGTGCTGCTATAAACATGGGTTTGCATATATTGCTTTTAATACTTTTGGGAAGATATCCAGAACAGGAATAGCTGTGTCAAATAAAGCTGCTAGTCCTAATGTTTTGAGGAATCTCCACACTGGTTTCTACAGTAGTTGCACCAGTCTACACACCCACCAACAGTGGATAAGTGTTTCTTTTTCCCCACACCCCCTCCAACATTTTTATTGCTTGATTTCTTGATGATAGCCATTCTTTATGGATTCTTTCTGGAATTTCAATGTTATTTTAATCTGTATCTCTCAAATGACTAGTGATGTCAAACATGTTTTCATATATTTATTTCCTATTTGTACTTCATCTGAGAAATGTGTATTCACCTCAGATGCCCATTTCTAGACGGGCCTTTGAATCTAGGAGATTTGAGGAGCCACTTTCTAGACTAGGTCTTTGAATTTAGGAGATATGATTCTTTTTAGTTCTTTATATGTTCTAGATATTAGCCTTACAATCCTTTCCTTATTTCTTCATGCTTTCTCTTCCACCCTCCACTCTAGTTTTCCAAAGCTTGCATGATCATCCTTTGTCCTCCAGTCTTGCTTCTACTGTATTTCTTTTCATCTATCTCTGTTTTGTTCCTTATCCCTCTTAAATTTCCCCACCATAAGATAAAGTCACTCAACCAAGGGGAAACTTTTTGCATACAAGCTCCAAATTTATCTTGGGTTTTGTTATATAACTGTAGATCTCACTGCTATGGTTAAAGGTACCAAATTAATAGTTACCAGTTTGTTAGTTTCTAAGATGTGCTTGATGCTGTTGTTATTGCTAATTTTACAGCTTTAGCTAGGATGTCCTACCTGTTGTGATCAGTTGTTCTGCTTTGTATAACAATGCTGTGAATGTCTGGGGTAATAACCATTATCATAGGCCAGTGCCACAGGACTAGGAGCTGAGCCAAATAGATTCCAACATTTAATCCTTAATAAATTGGAAAGGTAGGATCTTGGAGAAGACACAAAAACCAAGAATCTCCTACAGCTAGAAGACATCCCTGAAGAACAGACATTTTCTAGGGAAATATCTAGTGATAAAGATATCTTTTATAAAAATTTACAAGAATCAACACAGAAAAAGAAGTAAAATTTTAAAAATAGAAAATGATTCTAATATCCTCTTCGATCTCCTTTTCCAGCATAGTATAATTTTCAGCATATAGGTCTTTTACATTTTTAGTTAGGTTGATTCCTAAGTATTTCATTTTTTTAGATGTTATTATAAATGGCGATATTTCCATAATTTCTCTCTCAGTGAGTTTTTTGTTTGTGTACAGGAATGCTATTGATTTTTGAGCATTGACTTTGTATCCAGCTACACTACTAAACTTGTTTATTACCTCTAGCAGGCTTCTAATGGAGTATTTTGGGCCTTCTATGTAGAATATCATGTCATCTGCAAATAGTGATAATTTAACTTCTTCCTTTGCTATCTTTATTCCTTTTATTTCTCTCTCTTGTCTGATTGCCCTGGCTAGTGTTTCCAGAACTATGTTGAAAAGGAGTGGTGAGAGTGGACATCCTTGTCTTGTTCCTGATTTTAAAGTGAAAGCTTTCAGTTTTTGTCCATTTACTATAATGTTGGCTGTTGGTTTGTCATAGATGGCCTTTATAAGGTTGAGGTAGACACCGTGTATTCCGAGTTTCTGAAGGGTTTTTATCATGAACATGTGTTGGACTTTGTTGAAAGCTTTTTGTGCATCTATTGAGATGACCATGTGATTTTTGTTTTTGGCTCTGTTGATATGGTGTATTACATTTATTGATTTGCGTATGTTAAACCATCCCTGCATTCCTGGAATGAACCCCACTTGGTCATGATGTATAAACTTCTTGATAATTTGCTGCATTCTATTTGCCAGTATTTTGTTGAGAATCTTTGCATCAATGTTCATTAGTGAGATTGGCCTATAGTTCTCTTTTTTGGTTGCATCTTTCTCTGGTTTTGGTATCAGAGTAATACTTGCCTCCAGGAATGATTTAGGGAGGATTGCTTTTTTCTCAATTTCGTTGAGGATTTTAAGGAGTACTGGCATCAAATCTTCTCTAAATTTCTTGTAGAATTCAGCTGTGACTCCATCAGGACCTGGACTTTTCTTTGTTGGTAAGTTTTTAATTAAGTTTTCAATTTCAATAGTTGATATTGGGTTGTTCAAAATTGCTATATCTTCTTGGTTGAGCTTTGGTAGTTCATATGTTTCTAGAAATCTGTCCATTTCCTCTGTGTTTTCCACTCTATGTGAGCAGAGATTTTCAAAGTAGGTATTCACGATCTTTTGAATTTCCATGGGATCTGTAGTCATTTCTCCCTTTTCAGGTCTTATTGCATGAATTTGGGTTTTTTCTTTCTTTCTCTTGATAAGGTTAGCTAGGGGTTTGTCAATTTTGTTGATTCTCTCAAAAAACCAGCTTTTTGATTCATTAATTCTTTGTATTGTTTTTTTAGTTTCAATTGCATTGATTTCTGCTCTAATCTTTACAATTTCTTCTCTTCTATGAGCTTTGGGTTTAGCTTACTCTTCTTTTTCTAGATGCTTGAGATGGAGCATTAGGTTGTTTATTTGTGCTCATTCTGTTTTCTTGATATGACAGTTTATTGCTATATATTTCCCTCTTAAGACTGCTTTCATTGCATCCCACAGATTACAGTATGTTGTTTCTATATTTTCATTGAATTGTAGGTATTGTTTTATTTCTTCTTTAATTTCATCTGTAGCCCACTGGTTGTTCAA